>BTHU01000001.1:21123634-21309678 GCA_036184795.1 Tokudaia tokunoshimensis | reverse complement strand
TGCGCGTGCTACCGGATGCGGGTGTGGGGCAGGAGGGGGTGCCTCTTAAAGGAGCCGAGTGTTCACAGACTCATTGAGGAAAAAAGCAGAACACCAATTAGAGCAGTATAAGGCAGAAAGAAGTGGGCTTCGGGAAGGATTATTTTTTAATATCTAGATATTTCTCATTCGCGACTGATAATCAAATCACCGAGAAACCGGAAGCATTCAGTCCCTTTAATAGTTTTGTTTTAGGGTGAATCTCCTCCCCTGGTGAGGAAACTCAGAACGAGCGGGCGTAATCCTCGTTGGGGAGTCTCAGCGACCGTGAGGACCACCGTCCACTGCAAAGGAAAGCACCAGCTTGAGGGGTGTGGAAGCTGAGCGCATAGGGCTCTACTACAGTCAGGCTGCTAAGGGGGAATGGAATGTACCAAGTTGGGGAAAATGGACAGCTCCTGGGCCAGACCATATAGGGAGGGAAGAAGGCCACACGGGACGTGCAGATTAGGCTGGTTTGCATAAAGGTAGTAGTACATGAAGAGGATATGGTCATCTGGGCTGTACCATGTTGAGAAACCAGACAAGAGACAACATTTCCCGGGGTAGAACCATAGCGGCAGCAAGGAAGACAGAGGGATTGTACCACGCCGATTCTCAGAAAGGGGATAGCTGTCAGGACTAAAGCCCTAAGTAGGGTCATACCATTTGTAAACAGGTGACTTGGACCGTACCATCTTAGCAGGTACAGTAGGGAGAAGGCATAGACCAGTATGTAATTGTACCACAAGGAAAACAGAGAGTGTCAGGCTTTACACTAAGCCGCAAAGAGGGGTGGGCTGCACCCCGCAGTTCCATGTGGAGAGGTGAGAAAGGGCGAGGGATGTGTCACACTGAGACGCCACTGGGAATAAGTGCTGACTATCAACACGTGGAGGAGGGTCTACATTAAGCATACCATGCAGGCGGTAGTTGGGGCCTCGGCAGCGCCTCTCGGGGTGCCGGGGGTCCCTGTTGCCCCTCAAGGCTCTGTGGGCCAGGGGCTGCAAGGGCCGGCCATTACCACTGAGGCTCTGGAAGATCTGGGAGGGGGGATTCTGGCTCAGGAGTCTCAGGGAGTGCATCTGCCTCAAGAGAAACCAGGGGTGAGTGGAAAGGGATGGTGCTGAGGACAGGGGTAGCATGCACACACGAGGTCAGTCACCTGGAGGGAGGTAATATTGAGAGCCCTGTCGATGAGGATCCAGGTGACAGTCTCAGAGCAGGGAGGAGTGCTGAGAGATCCCTGATAGGTGATGAAGCCGAAGGATTCTGGGAACAGGAGCTCCAGGCTCAGGTCTTGAAGAAAGTAGGCATCATCTGTGCAGATATCAAGCCAGTGTGAAGGGGGTCCCTTGGGAGCCCATGTGTGTAAAACCAATGCATAGAGACTTAGCTATTTCTGTTGCTGTATGGAGACTGAATGCTAGGCAGGTACCCCTGAGCCAGACCCCGCCCCTCACTGGGGGATTCTGACCAGATGCTCATCACCAAGCTGCATCTCCAGCCACTCTTCTCTTTCTGTCTTCACACTAAGTAGCCCAGGCTGGCCTTGAACCCACTCTGTAGCCCAGGCTGGTTTTGTCACCCTCCTTCCTCAGCCTCCCTAGTAGCTGGGACTCCACCCCTAGCTTGGGGGAGGGGGGGACTTACTTTTGTAGGAGATTCGGGTGATAGTGTCCCGGTTGAGGAGGCGACTGAGGAATGGGTTGGAGCTGCCAGCCACCTACGCAGGAGGCATGAGGTGAGGAAGACAGCAGCCCAGAGCTCCACAAAGACCCACCACCCCAGGCTAGCCTCCCAGTCTCCCTTGTCCCTCACACCCTTCTTGCCTCCCTTACATTGACAAAGAGGCTGAGAATGGCCAGGCCATTAGGGCCCCTCGAGGCAGCACTGAGGTTCCCATAGAGTTCTTGGTTGAAGTGAATCAGCTGCACCTGGGGAATAAGAGGAGGCACTGAGAAGGTTTCTCAGCAGACGGGGCAGAGCGGATGGATGCTGTCAACTCTCAGGCCTTTGGTGTCCAGAACTGCACCAGGGATTAGTCTTGGGAGAGGCAGCCCTGAGTAGCAGGATGGGGTGAGGCATAAGCTAAGAAGCCAGGGTGATCTAGTGTGGAGAGTCAAGGCAGGGGTCACCCAGGGTGATCTAGTGTGGAGAGTCAAGGCAGGGGTCACCCAGGGTGATCTAGTGTGGACAGTCAAGGCAGGGGTCACCCAGGGTGATCTAGTGTGGACAGTCAAGGCAGGGGTCACCCAGGGTGATCTAGTGTGGACAGTCAAGGCAGTCACCACCTCAGCAGAGAAGCCTTGGTGGTTGATCTGGTGTTCAGAGCCAGCACCATCTCGAGCCCCAAACAGCAGCCGTAGTTCACTGAGTCGGTGGCTGTAGAGAAGGGGACCCCCAGACACGTTGACCACAGGTCGGGATGCAGGTAGGAAGGAGACATGGCGGCCAGTGTTGTACAAAGTTCCCCGGAGCTGCGGGAGAGGTATAAGGATTGGGGGGGGGGACAGGGAAGGGAGCCTCTCCCATCCTCCACTCGTCTTACTCCCCGAGCCCAACGATTATCTGATATAGCTTGGACATCAGTCATTCCCCAGGCTCAGACCATATCTTCTGAGGTGCTCAACACTGATGAATTAATTCAGTCCACAAGTACTGAACCAGGAGTGATGTTTCAGGCTTGTAATCCCAGCCCCGAGGAAGCTGAGGCAGGAGGATTGCCATGAATTCAAGTCCACACAAGGCTATAGAGTGATTTTTTCCAAAAAAAAAAAACAGAACAAGAAAAACACATAAAGGCCTGTGATATAGCTCAGTGCTTGAAGCGCTTGCTGTTGTAAGCCTAACAACTTGAACCCTTATCAAGGCAGGAGGGGAAAACACACTACAGAATTATCCTGTGACCGTCTCACATGTCCCTCCCCCCATATCACACACAATTGTAGTTTGAAGCTTTTTTAAAAAAATAGAATAAAAATATTGAGTTGCTACAATCTGCACTTGAACACTAAAATAAAGTAGTGAGCAGAGAGAGGAGAGATGTAGGAACAGTGAACTACAAAACTGGCTGCTTAGTGGTGACACCTGAGCTTAAAGGGGAGGAACAGAGACTGGTGACATGGTATAATGGGGAGACCAGACTAGATTGGAGAAGTCAGGGAAGACATCCCTGAGGAAGTGACATTTGAATGATGGAAGGATAAACTGGTGAAAGGTATTCTAGGAAGAGGGAAGGGCACAGGCAAGACCCTGAGCCGACCTGTGGAACTGGGTGGAATCTCGTGAACAACGAAAGAATAAATAAATGCTCCCGGGCCCTGATGCGGCGAGGCCTTGAGGGCAGTTATGGGAATTCGCCATAGTTTATTTTTTTGTTGACTTTTTGAGACAGGGTGGCTTTGAACGGTCCCTCCCCCTGCCTCAGTCTCCTGGGTAGCTGAGATGATAGGGTGCTCCACACAGGGGTGGGGGCTTTGGTTTGCTGGGCCGCAGGATATGGACCTGAAGGCAGAGCAGGAGGCCTGGATGAGGGCAGACAATGGAGGGGCAGGAACACCGTGAACCCAGTGAGAAAGCCGGTCTGAGGCACTGAGGTACAGCCTGGAAAATGACTCTGAGGCTTTTGGCTCATGGTGCCAGCACTTCTAGAGAGTGTCCTTAGGACAGACACTGAGACCACATCACTTGGTCAGAAGGCTGTGTGACCCCAGGCAAGTAACATCAACTCTCTGGGCCATAAAAGAAGGCTAATAAGATAGTACCCGTTTTGTGGGTTATTGTGAAGATTAGTGGGCCTGTTCAGCCTTTTCAAAGGCTTGGCATGAGTTGTCTTCTGTTTTCACTGCTTGGGTAAACATGGGAAGTTGAGGAAAGCAGCGGGAAAGGGCAGGCCGGGTGATCTTCAGGGAGTGAAGAGTATTTTCTCCATCTTGCCAGTACTTTTTATTCCCCATAGTTCGCCATCCACCTCAGCACAGGTCCCCTCTGCTTAGACCCACCCCACTGCAAAGCTCCTTACCTTCTCTCCTCCGGTGCTGAGCCTCAGCGGGGGCAGAAAAGGGTCATAAAGAACCCGCTTCAGCTCCACATCCACGGGGCTCTGCCGCTTCCCCACTGCGCACAGGCTCCAGGCAGCGTTCACCAGGCCCCAGAAGGGAGGCCCTGTGGGAACAGAAATAGACTGAATTCCAGGCAGAACCTGCTGTGTGGATTGAGGCAGGGATAACCCCAGATGAAGGAAGAAAGAGGAAGGAAACCTGGAGCTTTGGGTCTAAGAGAGAAAGGACATGAGAGCCAGAATCCTAATTCCTAGAAGAATTTTGAAATCCTTTCCTAGGAGCTTATAACACCTCCAAGCCTTCGCTATATTGTTCCCATCTTTAAAAGGGCTATATAAAAACAGAACTACAACTCCCAGTAGGCCTCAGAGGTGAAAACAACTCATCAATCTCCGGTCTGCCCCGTAGTCCCATGGGAGTTGTAGTTCTTTTAGTCTCCTAGGTCCCACAGCTGGATAAGACTATTAGGGGAGAAGAGTTATAAAAGAGGACTTCGAAGCCCAGGGCGAGGGGGCGGGACAGGGGCCTGAGCTATCGAGTCTGTGCCTTCCAGCAGGAATAGGACCTGTCTATGGCTGCAAACACACACACACATTTCTCCACCCCCACACTTTCCTTGCACTCACTCCCACTCACTACTTGAAATGCGCATGTATAATGTCCCATGGTGAGCCGCTGAGGTTCAGAGGCTGGGCCCCAGTCACTCCTGAGGGAAGAAGGCAGGGGCTGGGAGCATTGGTCCTGTGGAAGATGAGAGGATCGAGAACCTAGACTCCAGAATCTGGGGAAAACGGCGCCTAGGGATATGGGGTCGGGCTCTGGGTCTCCACCCTGTTTGCACCTGGCACGAAGTTTCCCTGGAGATTCTCCTTGTAGCTCCACCAGTCCTCGGGATCAGGCGCAGGTCCGATGTGAGCTGGGAAGAGAGCAGCTGCAACCCTCTCCTAGGCACCCCACCCCGCCCCTCCCTCAGAGGATACTGCCAGGACCCCCAGGTCTTACCTGCTGCTCCCAGTGCGGCCCAGAGTACCAGCGCTTGAGGGGCGCTCAGGCGAGCGGCACCCCCCATCCAAGAGGCCTCGGAGCGACCCTTTCCCAGCGCCCGACCCCCTAGCTCTTCCCTCCCCTCCTCTTGGGACTTCCAGCCTGGCTGTCCCCAGAACGGGAGTCCCAGCTCCCGAGATGCAGGGCCTGGGACCGTGCACCCCAGAGCCCGTTTGACGCTCACTCCTCCGCCCGTCTGGGCCCGCGCCCTGCACTCTCTCTACCTCCCGAAGCTGCGATCACCCTCACCGGCCCCGGGTCCCTCTCGGTGCCAATGCACACCCCCTCTTCGCTCTCAACCAGCGATCCCGGCCGCGCACTCGCCGCGTGCGCTCCTCTCCCTCCGCCTCCTCCCTCACCCTGCCTTCTCTTCTTCCCTCCGTCCTCTTCCTCCGCCCTATTCGACTCTGCCTTCCCTTCTTCCTTCTATCTCACCTCCTCCCTCGCCCTGCGCTGCCTCTCCCTCTTTCCATCTCCACCTCCTCTCTTCTTCCCCACCCCCTCCTCCATCACCTCTGGTCCTGCTTCCTTCTTCCCCACCCACTTGCTCCCACTGGCTTGATGTTTGGCTGGGGGGTCTCCGCAGTAGAAAGGGCCGCACCCCTGGGCAGCCCTGGAAAGGGAGGTGCAGTGCAGCCGACGGAGCCCGAGGCCCCCAGCTCCAGGTGCCAAGGCTAGAAAGGACTGGGCGCTAGGGGCCTGGCGTGCAGAAAACCTACTGGCCAGGATGGAGAGGCAGAGGCTTGGGGGACTGGAGGGTGAGAAGGCTGGAGGCAAGCTGATGCTGGGAAGGAGGGAAGGGTGCACTGGAAGGGGGGGGGGGAGCAAGATGTCAAATAGCAAGGGAAGACAGAGAAATTGACACAGGGAGACTTCATGGTCGGAACCAGACAAGAAGGAGAGACAAATAAAGAGACACATACAGAGTCACAGAGACAGAGATGTGCTTAGAGACAAGTGAGCAAGATGCTATGCAGAAAGGGGAAAGAGAGACAGAGAGAGACTAAAAAGCATGATGTCAGGTCACAGGAAAAGAGACAAAGACGGAACTACATAGACCCAGCATGGTGGTTCACACTTTCCATGCCAGCATCCAGGAGGCTGATTTGAAGCCATCCTGTGCTACATAGTCAGACCTTGTCCAAACAAAACAACCAACGGCTCACAGAAAACAAGAATGAATAAATCACAGAAGGATAGAGAGGTGGAGAGAGGCAAGCACCAAGAAATACATTAGAGATAGATGCAGGGAGACCCACCCACGGGAGAGGAGCCGGGTGGGCCAGCAAGAAGGATGGAGGCAGAGTCGAATGGATGCAGAGACACAGAGAAACAGACACTTAGGGACAGAAGAGTGAGGGGCATTCATGTAGGAAATGGAGGACAGACAGATCCAAAGACACACAGACACCAAGTATAAAAGGACAGAAAGAGACCTGGAGTCTCACACCAGGGACCCTATATACAGAGTCACTCACGCACAGAGCAAAACCAAAGGACAGAAACCCAGGCAGAGGAGAGGGCCCAGTCACAGACCAAATGGCTCGAGGAGAGCACCTAGGGCAGAGGGAGGCAGATGTGCAGGCAGATGTGGTGAGCTGGAGAAGCTCATGTTGGAGACCACCATGTCTCCGAAAGCAAGACAGCACAGGAAAGGAGAACAGGGAGAGGGGAGCACACAGGGAGGAGAGAGAAAACACAGCCATGAGGGCACTGGCAGGATGATCTGGCTGTGTGGGCTTCTCTCAGCCCTGAAGCTGCCCATAGTGTGGGCTCAGCATTGCTCCTGTTCCACAGATAGAGTTAGGGGTCAGAAGGAGTGACACGCACTGTAGGGGACTGACCACTGTTCCCTCTGCTGCTAAAACAAGACATCCCCTGGAACCCAGGAATGGGCTTTATTTGACAAAGAGGTCTTAGCTTGTGTGATTAAGGTGTTGTTTGGTCCCCCCCCCCCATGATTGAAGATGAACCCAAGACTTTATATGTGCTAGGTAAGCAATCTATAACTGAGCCATGTCCCCACCCCTCACTGGGGGATTCCAGGCATGCGCTCTACTGTCAAGCCTGACTGGGAAATTCTAGATTAGGAGTTTACAGAGAAGGTACATCACCAGACCTCCTGTAGTTTTTCTTTTGAGACAGGTTCTCACTGTGTAACTTAGATGGACCTTGAACTCATTCTATTTGAGGGAAGCCCTGACCTTGCCATCCTCCGTATCCCCTGTAGATGGGACGACAATCCTGCACCATCATGCTGAGGTATCATGTGAGATGAAATCACTCTTCATTATTAGGAGGAACCTACCTCAAAGAACAAGTACACCTTTAACAGCTGAGACAGGAAGATTCAAGACAGAAGCCTTGGGGGGGGGGGAGGAGGGACTGGAGAGATGACTCAGTGGTTAAAAGCACTGACTTCTCTTCCAGAGGTCCTGAGTTCAATTCCCAGCAACCACATGGTGGCTCACAACCATCTGTAATGAGATCTGATGCCCTCTTCTGGTGTGTCTGAAGACAGTGACAGTGTACTCATAGAAAATAAATAAATAAACAGATCTTTAAAAAAAGAGAGACAGAAGCCTGTGAAGACAGAGGCAGATACTGGAATTAGATGGTCACAAGCCAGGGGTCACAGGTAGCCCCAAAATCTGAAAGAGGCAGGTTGACTTTATCTAATACCATAGTGTGATCCTACAAACACCCTGACCTTCAATTTTAAATTCTAGAATGTGAGGTGGCCCACCCCTTTAATCTCAGCACCCCAGAGGTAGAGGAAAGCAATCTCTGAGTTTAAGGCTAGGCTGGTCTACAGAGTGAGTTCTGGCTAGGGCTAAACAGAGAAACCCTGTTTCAAAAAACCCAAAGACAACAAAACAAAACAATTCTAGAATGTGGGACAAGTATCTGTTTTCTTAAATTATTTATTTATTTATTTTATTTAACTCAGGACCACTGGAAGAGCAGTCAGTGCTCTTAACCACTGAGCCATCTCTCCAGCCCAAGTGTCTGTTTTCTTAAGCCAGTGAAAAATAGTATTTTGTGACAAGGTCTCGCTGTATAGTCCAGGCTGGTCTCGAGCTCCATCTACAGCCTTTCCTGCCCCAGCCTTCCAAGTGCTGAGATTACAGGAGTACAACAGACCTTGCTTGAATCTCTCTACTACACCAGGGCTTTAACTTCTGGGCTTTGGCTGTTGTTTTTGTGATAGGGTCTCTGGTAGCCCAGGCTAGCCTCTAACTCATTATGTAGCTGAAAATGAACTTCTGGCCCTCCTGCTCTATAACTCTTTAATGCTGGCCTGTTAGGCATTTGCCACTATACCTGGTTTACAGTGGGCTTGCAGGGGACCCAACCCAGAGCCACATGCACACTAGGCAAGCACTCTGAGTTGAGCTCCAGCCCAGCCTGTTTCTGAATCTTTCCAAAAACTTTTCACTCCATCTAGAGTTCTCTGTCTCCCCTTTCTTGTGGGTAAATTCCTACTAGAACAAATATAGACTTCAGCAGATGCCCCACCACCACCATGATGAAGTCATTCGGCTATGCTGGTGAGGTGGACAGGATCTGTCTCCCGTCAGGTCTGGCGGCCACCTGTACCACCTCCATTACTGTGCACAGACAGCAGGGCTAACTCCAGGAGGAAGGGAAGGGAAGGGCCTGGTCGGCAAGTGCTACAGATGTGGATTTCACACCAATTTGCTTCGGCTGCTAGAAACAAAGTTTGAGTCACAAGGAACACATGAGGCTCGCCCTGCCCTGGGCTTTCATCTCCTACAGGCAGGCTCTTGGGTGGGAGGCAGCAAAGTCAGAGCTCCAGCGGCTTGGGTGGTTCCCACAGCCCCTGTGAACTTCCTTAACCCTCTCTCCCTGCCCCCAACACCCACTACCTCCCCACCACCTCGGCATCCTAGCAAGGTCTTCCCAGTCAGAGTACAAAGGGAGGGAGGCCTCTGGGTTTTCAAATAGTAACAGGAAACTCACAGGGTGCTTGCTCTAGGCCAAGCCTGCTCCAAAGCCTTAATGTAGACGAATGGGGGTCAGCTTCACACTGTACTTGTTAAATAATCCCTGGACTCCTGATCCTCTACCTCCTAAGTGGGTCACCATGGCTCTATCTAGACTATTTTTCAAGACTAGGTGATATTCGAAGCCACCCCTCCCCCATCAGAATAATAAAGGATCTAAAAGCCAAACTTTCTGGATCTGAGACTACTGGGCACCTTGGCTAAAGTTCTTGCCGCTTCCAGCCATACCTAGTCTATTGTCTTTGGGCCAATCATCAAGCCACATAAATCTAACCAGAATCCATTGGCGTCCTTTCACTTCCAAGTGCATCGGCCACCTTCTCCCAGGTTAACTCATTTAGAACTTAAACTTAGCGTATCAAGGCCTTTTTCGGTTGCCTTCAAAAGACTCTCCCAACACGGATGTGGAGGGAGGGGGAGCGGCGATCTGTAGACACAATTCCACAAGACATGAGAGTTTATTGTGACAAATAACCTTTAAGGCTCACAGGCCAACGCAGTCACTTCCGGTCCCAAAGGCTTGCTTGCCGCTTCCTGCCTTTTGCTAAATGTCACTCGTGGCCCACGCGGCAGAGACACGTGCGGAGTGGCGTCATGGGCGCTGCAGCTTCTGATTGGCTCTGGAGATTCACACCTCACATAGTAGCTCACTTTAGGTCCTGGGTCCAGGGCTCCGTGTGGGTGGCAGCAGGCCTCGGCAGGCGCCACCGCGCTCCTTCTGTTGCAGCCGCCGTAGCGGCCGGGCCCAACGTGGCCTCCAGGGCAGCGCGAGGCCGTGGCGGTTCAGGATGAGGCGCGCCGGGTCCGAGTGGTCCTCCGCAGCACTGCCCAGCAGGAGGTAGTCAGCGCCAGGGCGCAGGCGCAGGCAGCCGCAGACTAGGTCAGCTCTGGGCACCCAGGCCTCCTGGCCACCTCGGCGCACGGGCCTCGCACGCTGTTTGAACACAGCCAGCACGTGCACGGCCAGCCGCCACCACTCGGGGACTACTGCCTCCAACGAGGAGGAGGACGACGACGACAACGCTGCTGCTGAAACCTGTGCGGACTCTGCAACCTGGGCATGCAGAACTGAGGGAAGACGCCATGTCAGGCAAGTGGGAAGCTGGTCCTGAGGAGTGAGGGCAGGCCTGACAGAGATGACTCCGCCATGTGGCAGTGGGAAGGGACAGGCAAGGGC
Organism: Tokudaia tokunoshimensis; assembly: GCA_036184795.1. Classification (NCBI taxonomy): domain Eukaryota; kingdom Metazoa; phylum Chordata; class Mammalia; order Rodentia; family Muridae; genus Tokudaia; species Tokudaia tokunoshimensis. The sequence continues at coordinate 21,299,347 of BTHU01000001.1, read as the reverse complement.
CTAGATCGGCGGCTCTCAACTTGTAAGTTGTGACCCCTTTGTGGGACTACCGATCTTTTCACAGTGGTAGCCTTAGACCACCAGAAAACACAGGTATTTACACTGTGGTTCATAACAGTCGCACAATTACAGTTATGAAGTAGCAACGAGAATAATTTTATGGTTGAAGGGTCACCGCAACAGGAGGAACTACATTTGGAAGGTTGAGAACCACTGGTCTAGCTGTATGAAGGGGAGGCCAGGATCAAAGTTGGGAAGAACATATGCTGTGGTCTGGGATGGTGGACGCCAGTGGTATGTGAAGTGGGGGAGGGGAGAAACCCAGGATCCTGGTTGTAAGGGCCATGTGAGTTGCAGGGCCTTGGAGGGTGGGGAAGTGGCGGGGGCTGGGGGAGTGGTGGTGCCCAAAAATGGACTCAGGAAGAGTATATGAAGCAGGGTTTCAGGGTTGTGGTTAAGAACGGTGAGGGAGGCAGAGGTTCGGGATGATGCTCACCAGAGATCAGTCAGGGGGAGCATCCTACGGGCTTCAGATAATGCTGGCTGGAATTTTTGGAGTCTTGTTACTATTAACAGTAGCCTCAAGATTCTAGGGTAACTTTTTTGGCAGCAAGATCTCACTAAAATGTTGAGGCTGGTCTAGAACTCACTCTGTAGCCTAAGCCAATCCAAACTCATTGCAGTCCTTCTGCCTCAGCCTCCTGGGAACTGGAGAGTTTGAGCCCACACCAGCTTGCTAAGCGAAGTCCAGAGCAATTAGTGTTACACAGTGAGAAGGTTCCCAGGAGCGGGGGAGGGGCCTCAGGAGAGATGGGCCTTGCCAGAAAGACTCTGGGGGCGAATTGGCAGTCCAAGGAGTGAATTGAATGCTAAGGCCTGAGACTTGACTTGTGTCAAGCTGCTATGAATCAGGGCTGTGGTGGGGGAGGGTCAGGAGGACCTGGAGGCTAGGCCCTGGCTAGCAAGGCAGATCTGTGGGGTCATGCCTCTGAGAAGAGGGTGGGAGAAGCCCCACTTCAAAGATGTGTGACACTGAAGTCAGTAGTTGTTGATCCCCCAGGGCAAAGCGGCCCATGCTCTGGGACAGAAAGAGGTGACCAGGAGTGCTTTGTACTTTTCTGGCTAGACCTGACCCCCGAGTATCTGAGAGCTGAGCTCATGGGCCTCAGAATTGGGCGCTACTCTGAACAGATGGGGAGAGTGGTAAGGGCTCAGATCTGAGACTGGCGGGACTGACCAGGCCTTCTCTTCATCTCCATCCCTCCTCTTCTCCCAACTCTTAGGGAAGTCAGGCTAGAGGACAAGACGCACAGCTAGTGCGAGAATATGGGGGACCAAAAGACACAGGAAGCAGGGGGATTCCTCCCACTGTCTCCCACCATTGTCTTCTGTTCTGTCTCATCCCAATGAAGAACAGACCTTCAGGGTCTGACATACTTTCCCATTTACAATAAGGAGACAGAAGGGCGGGGAGAAGGCAGGCCTGTTTTCCTCTCTCACTTACCATAGTCCTGCTGACAGTACCTCTGAAGGCTCATGTGCACACTGCTGACGGAGACATTGCAATAGCCTTGACACTGTGGGTCTGGAGAGGGTCATGCTCTCTGCAGTGGGTTCCCATGGCCTGGACCACAGCCCATCTCCCCTCCCCATTTCCACAGACAGCTGGACTGTCTGCACCTTCAAGAAGGGCTGGAGGCCAGTCATGGTGGGGCACGCCTTTGATCCCAGCATTTGGGAGACAAAGGCAGGCCAGTCTCTGAGTTCAAGGCCAGCCTGGTCTACAGACCAAGTTCTACCAGGGCTACCCAGAGAAAAACCCTGTCTCAAAAAACAAAAAACAAAAACCCAAAACCAGCCACCAAACAAACCCATAAATCAATAAATCAACAAATTATTCAGAACAAACCAAATCCAACAAAGATAGGCTGGGTACCCTCTGGACCCGTACATCCCATCTGAGACCCTCTTTGCTGCTGGTAATGTGTGTTCCAACCTCTTACCTGATCGAGATGCAACAGGGGTAGTAGCAGGGGTGGTGGTTGCCTCTGGAATTCCTGTCAGACCAGAGGAGAAACACAACTTAAACTCTAGGAATCAGCACGAGGAATCCAGGCTTGCAAGTCTCAAGGGCACAACCATCCTGTTCGCTCACCAGGACCCGCCCCTTCCCTCATAAGAACAAGGAGTCCAAAACCTCGCTTTCTTTCCAAGATTGAAGAGTCTTTATTTAGTTTCCCACCTGCGTTCTTGGAAGATTCAGAGTTCACCCACGGCCACCCAAAAGCCAATGCCACATGCTGCAGTTGTCCCCTGCAGCCTGACTGTCATCTCCCCCGACCCCAGTTCAGGACTTACGGCTTCCTGTGCTATAGGACTCACGTTGGCAGGGCATCCTGGGTGAGCGGCTCTGCTGGTACCCAGGACCACAGTGATTGCATGTCAGGCCCGTGACCCCTAACTTGCAGGAGCACTGACCACTGGTCTGATTGCACATCCCTCCCGTCGCTCCAATTGGGTGGCACTGGCAGGCTTTGTGACAAAATGAATGAGTTACTTGGGGTCAATAGGCTCCCTACAAAATCGATGTCCGTTCCCCAAACCTGACAATCTAACCTCCAGCCGCCTCCTTCACACCCTCCTCCGTACCTGCCATTACAGAATCCCAGCTCTGTCCTTTCCCCTTTGGCTTGGCTTCAGGCCACACTCACCCCTGCATGCCTTGTGACTAGTGATGGGCTGGCTGGGGTCCCTCCAGAACCCTGGCTGGCAGTAGTGACAGTGCCGCCCAGCTGTGTGGTGGCGGCACCGCTCGCACACACCTCCACTACGGCCGCCTGACAGCCTGAATAGCTCGGAGTTGAATCGGCAGCGTCGGGCGTGCTGATTGCAGGAACAGGCTGGGAACAAGAAGGGCTCAGAAGCTGTCACCCAGGCACATTTGGGCCAGATCTGTCCCCCTTCCCCAGTTTTCTTCCTACCCTCCTGTTTTCAGGAAAGGATGCAGGCCTGTGGTTTTAGAGACTGCCTTTGGCTCATTCCCAGGATATTTTAATTCTCATGATAAACTGTTGTATCCCAAGGGTCACCAGTTAGCCTGTGACCCTCCTGAGAGGCCATAGTGCTGAAAGAATGGGCTGGGTTGGGGCAATCCCTGCCTTTGACCAAAGGGGACCACTCTATCCTATAGCTCTGTACCTCTATAGACTGCAGACTGGCATTTGCTGTGTTTACTTCCAAGAAGATTAAGATAAACACGCTTAGCCCAGAGTGTGTGCCAGGCCTATAGTGCTCCTATGCACTAGGCACCATGCTCCAAGTGTGTGTCATTCAGGACATCCCCACCCCCATCCATAGGTGGGGGAATGAGACATAGAGGTGAAGTCACCTGCCCAAGGCAGCACACCCCGGGGGGAGCCAGAAGCAAAATCTGAGCTGTGTCAGCACCCCATGAGCTTCCACGGGGCCCACAGGCTTGTTGAACATTTTCGTTTTCCTGAGAGCATCTTTCAGATTCTTGAAGGCGGTAACTGTCTAACCCCACCACAGCCAGCAGGGTAACAATGCATGGAACTGAGAAGATAGTTCGGTTCAACATGACTCCGTAGCTGGTGTTGGTTCAAACTGAGAGTCTGACCCCCCCCCCCGAGACGTTTATTTTAGGCATAGTTAATTACGCACAGCACAATTTGGTGAAGTTTCCTGGTGACAATGAACTCAGTCCTGTGTGCAAAATAGCTTAAGACATCGGAACTCCTTGTGAAGTACAAGTGACATCTTTCATAAAGATTTAACTAAGAAAACAAGCCCAAGATGAGGGTGTGGGGGAGGATCCGGTGTGGTCTCAGCCACAACGGATAGTGCAGAGGTCACCAGGGTATCTGCCGTGTCCATTCCCAACCTTCTGGGTGGGAAACAGGCGACACACTTCTCCCTGTGAAGAGACAACCCCGTGTTTTAAACAGTGCTGGTTCCCCTAGAGCTCACTGGCGAGCACAAGGACCTCTGTGCTTCCCACACCCACTGCTCCTCAGAAACACTAGGAAACTTCACTTATCTGTTTGGTGGGGGAGAACCAGCTCAGAGAAGAGCTCCTTCCTCCTGAAGCCCCGACCGACCTAGAACTCCTGATCTTGCTTCTGTCTCCTGGGTACTGATGGACAGGAGAGCCTATCATGCCTGGCAAGTTCCTGGAAACTATATAAACTGCTGGGCATAGTGGGGACACTTTAATCCCAGCACTCAGGAGGCAAAGGCAGGTGGATCTCTATGAGTTCAAGGCTAGCCTGCTCTACATAGCAAGTCCCAGGCAGTGAAGACTGCATGGTGAGGCACTGTGAAAAAAGAAAAGAAAATCCTAAGACAAACAACAAAAACCCACCCACATGAATCAAGGGTTCGTCCAGCATCCCCAGGCCTGAGGTCCTACACTTCAACTGGGAATTCCAGAGAGACGCTAAAGCAGAAGACCTGGTTACTCAATGAAAAGCCTTGACTTGGAGGCTGAGAGCCTGGCCGGGTAGCTCCTGGGGCAGAGCAGAGGAGTCCTGTGGTAAGGGCAGAGGCAGCTGTGTGTTCTTGAGAAAATGAGTCCCTCCCCTGAGCCTCTGCTGGCCCCCGTCCAGGGAGGCGCTCTGCTGTCTCCCAGGAGTTTGGATGGTTCTGAGTGGCAGGGTTGCTCCAGTACCTCCGTGCAGATGCGGACTTTACCTCCTTTCTGACCAGAGTAGGGCAGTGGCTTTGCCTCACATCCCCTTCTGAAACAACCTGACAGGTAGGGGACAGTCAAGCTACCCCTCTGTAGAGCCACAGGAACGTGTCATTGCCTCTCATCCAGGTCCCCAGGGCTGCACTTCTCTTAACATAGGTAGCTGTGGTCATACTCAGGGATACAGTCTCCCTAGCACCCAGGCCCTGTCCAAGCCCTGCATGAAGCCTGCCCCAGCATCAGGACACGTGAGTCTCCTCTGCTGGTCCCTGGGGTGGTGGAGTGCAGAAGGCCAGGACACTGGTTTCCCTGAAAGCTGAGAAATGTGTGCCTGTCTGCATCTGTCTGTCAGTAGATTAATTGTCCACGAGCCTGAAGGTATTTAGACTTCCTTCCAAGGTCATAGACAGAGGTGGAAAACGGAGCTGACTGTGTGGCTGGAGGAAGAGAGGCCAGAGTGTGTTCTGGGGGTGGCAGCACCTAGGAAGACAAGTCCCTAAGCGTCATCTCAGCTCTGCGTCCTGTCAGGCTCCTTTCTACCTGGGAATGTCGTCATGGCGGGTGCTTAGAGGAGGGGCTCTGCTCCCAGGACTCTGGCTCCCTGGCTTCTCTGCAGCCTAAGGACAGTGCTGTCACTGTCCCCGCTTTATAGGATAAAAATCAGGCACAGAGAGGTCAGATCCGTTGCCTGAGACCACATAACTGTGAGCAGAGGAGCTGACACTGAGCTAGGCCATCTGCTAAAGCTGCTCCTAATTGTGTTTAGGGTCACCTAGTATGGCAGCACCCACTGGGAGCTGGACAGATGGTCACAGCAGGTCACACAGTGTGACTTTGTGTTAGTGAATGATGGCTACAGTCTCCTCATTGAGACAGTAGACTGGCAGCTGGTGGTCCATCAGAATGTTTCATGATTAAATATCCCCTGTGCCGGGTCTCCCAGGAGTCAGGAAGTATGTCTGACTGTACCCTTGCCCAAACCCGGTCCACACCAGACTCTGGGATATGATCAACCCAGGACTGCTTTGGTGTGGCCACTGATTACATCTGGTGGGTGGAGTCCCTGACAGAGGGTTTCCTCTCTCTCTCTCTCTCTCTCTCTCTCTCTCTCTCTCTCTCTCTCTCTCTCTCTCTTTCTCTCTCTCTGTGTGTGTGTATGTGTGTGTGTGTGTGTGTGTGTGTGTGTCTGTGTCTGTGTGTTTCTCTGTGTGTCTGTGTGTCTCACATGCTTAGCAAACAAGGAAAGAGAACTAGCCCACAGCACACAGTGAGAGCAAGCAAGGAAAAGCGTATCTGAAGGGAAAAGAACACTCTGCAAGCTGTGGGACAAGGGGCCAATGTGTGTTGGCATGCTGTCCCAGGGGCCCAAGTGGTGACAAGGATTGGGGGCAAGCCCCACGACTTACGCAAGCACGGGTGAGGGTGCTGGGGTGTGGCAGGTCGCCAGGGCCAGTCTCGGTGGGATGGGCGACAGCTCTCACACCCTGGGCCAGTGGTGTGGTGGCGGCAGCGGCAGCGTGGGGGCTGAGCCCGAGTGGCACAGCGGGCAGCGTGGCCGTGGCACTGGCAGCGGCCTCTTACTCCAGTGGTCACCAGCCCTGCTTTCCCCCCGAACTCCACACGGAGGTAGCTGGCCACTATCCTGGTCTTGGGGCCTGGTGGGGAGTGAAAGGTTACCTTCTTGGGGCCCCCCAGAACCCCAGGCCAGGCAGGCCTACGCCATAGTGACCTCCAGGGACCTCCAATGGCCCAGGCAGCAGAAAGAACCAGGGCTGGAGGTCCTGCCGTGCAGAAACGCAGGGTGACGGATGTCAAGAGGAAGGAGCCGTCCAGGTCCAGGGTCAGACTGCCATTGCAGGCAGGGTCAGGGCTGGCTGCAGGAAGAGCGCAGGTCTGAGAGCAGGGGGCTGCTGCCTTGCCCACCAACTGGGTCACTGGTGGGAGGCAAAAGCGAGGCCGCCCTCCGGGGTCATAGCATGGGTCTGAGGTGGCCTGGTTAAGGAGGAGCAAGAGGCTGAGGGCAATGGGCATGGTCACAGCAGAGCCGGCACCTGTAGACAGAGGTGGCAGATGGGGTCAGTCGGTCTCCACCCTGCCGAGGACTCCTGCGGACCCTGCATTCCTCCTGATCCTGCCTGAGCCCCCTCCCCAGCTGCCTTGAAGCGAGGAAAATAGTTCCATCTGGGGAGAATTACTGTTTACATAACCCAGAGGGAAGGAACGCAAGCGAAATCGAGAATTTTCCTGAACTAATCCAGAGCTTAACACCCCAGAGTCATCCATCAGTGTGGAGGGGCAGGGCCCTGGGGAGAGGGACCAACAGATGTGAAAACCTAGGAGAGCGAGTCAAGGAGGAGATGGAGTAGCCTGGCTAAGGGAGAGCACACGGAGGAGAGGAGCAGAAACCAACACAGGCCCCAGGGAAAGCCGGAGGGCTGACAGGGGTGCAGAGGACAGGAGGCTCTGGGGCTGGGAGGGAGAGGAGAGCTGGGGCTGCCTGGCGGGAAATCAGAAGAGGCCCTGGCCCATGCGGGTCAGGGTAGAAGCCTTCCCACATGGGGTCCTAACCTTGTTCTCCACACCCAGGGCACGGAAGGGGGATTATTGCCAAAAAGCCCTGGCCTCTCTGCCACCTACCCCAGCCCTCCACCCTTAACCCTTTCCCCTCCAGGTGTATAACCAGAGAAGAGCTCTGAGCGAAGGTTGTGGTGAGGGAGCTGGGAACCAACCACGCCTTGGAGTTGGAGTTGGAGAGCAGACCCCTCAGGTACTCCCCTCCAAGGCAGAGCCTGGCCTTCCTTTAGGGCTTAGGGTGTTGGGACCCTGAACTTACATTTCTGGGACTTGCTGGGAAGTGGCCCCACCTGCTACCCCAAATCTCAGACCTGGATCCAAATCCCTACACTCCCCACAGGGCTCAGGCGCCCGGAGCAGATGGGGGAGCTGATGCTGGGGCGCAGACAATATGGGAGGAAAGAAACAAAGCAGGTGGTGGCGTAAGGTGTGTGTGTGCCCGATGCCAAGGCACTTAGGGACCAGAAGTCCAGAGCCCAGGGAATGGGAGGAGCCAGAGGACTAAGGCTCTCAGCTCCCCCACCTAGGACTGGGGACCTTGGGACTTTCCTGAGCACCCTGCATGTACCCTTACCTGTGAACCTCAAGCCCTGTGCTCCACTAGCATTTCCCATGCAGGGTGCCTCCCTTGCCCAGTCCATAGACCTGGTCCTGCCCCAGGAGTCTGGAGCCATTATGCACCCATAACATAGCATTGACGAGCTCCCACCCCCACCCCCAGTCCCTCATGCAAACCCATTTCTTGCTAGGTAATTTCAAGGTCCCACCTTCTGTCTCTCCACACTGTGAAGTACCAGGCTGTGAGTTCCCTGTGTTCTTGGGTGAGGAGTGGAGGGGGCAGGCGGAAACTAGCCCCTGCCCATTTGGGCCTACAGCATTCCTACCTCAGTGGCAGGCCCAGCCATAGGCCCATAGCCTTACGGGGGGCCAGTGGGATCTGTAAGGGACTCCGCCTGTCTGCCCCTCTTCAGCATGCACCTCCTACCTGGCTGCTAGGGCCCAGCCATTGGTCAAACCTGCCTGGAGAAGAAAAGAGCGTCCTGTAGTCCGGCATCCCCACACTCTTCTGTAGGCGCGGCTTGGTGGGCTCTCAGGAGGAATGAGAGTGGCTGCTCCCAGGCCCAGGCTAGTGGGGGCTCTGGGCGGGAGCTGAAAGCGGAGCCCACAGAATCCAACACTACCGCCCGCCCCACACCCTAGCCAACAGCAGCCACGCTTTCCCACAGGGACCCTTGCCAGCCATGCCACCCGAGACTGCGTGGGACAGGAGCACTGCCGCCCCCAGCAGGCTTGCAGCACGGTGGCCCCGAACTAGCTGGCCTAGACGGATCCAAGCAGGTAGGGGTACAACTGTAGCTGTGGGTCCTGGGATTGGGGTCCCAGCCTGTTCCCACTTTCCCCAGCCCCTCTTAGTTTAGCTTGCCAGCTCCTGCTTTTGGCTGACCCCAAGCCAGCCGGCCCCTCTCCATCCTGCAGCCTCCGGCCCTGAGGGTGTTAATTCAGTGTTAAGGTCAGTTGCTTTCAAGCTCTACAATTCCAAGGCTCAGACCAGCTGCAGGGGAAAGCAGAGGCCAGTGCTGTCTGCAGGGAGGGCAGTGGAGAACACATTCAGCCTGGTCGAACTCTGGGAGGAAAAGAAGCTAGTGAAGACTGAAGGCAGCTCCCCCAGCCCAGCCACTGGTGGATAAGGCCCCAGGGCTTTTAGCCTGAAACGCTTACACAACTGTGACGTTCTGAGCATCTGAGTGTCGTGGCTTCCCTCTGAGCAAGGCAAGAGTGCGTGTGGTTTGTCCTTGAGCACCCACCCCATTCACAGCCACCGTCTTGCCAGTGTGCAGACCTGGTCCAGGACAAGACTCGGGGACCTGGTGCCCCGGGAGGAAGAGATCCCTCTATACTGCCAGGTGCCCCTTGAGGCTGGGATCTTAGAGGAGCAGGGACAGGGACAAATGAGAGCTACAAGACCCATGGATGTGGGAGGAGTAAGCTTTAAGAGAAGGCTAGGGCCAACAGACCCCACATCTGAGAGCCATGTCCCCAGCACGGGCTGTGCAAGCAGTCGGTGACACATGGGACTCGTGGGTCCAGCAAGTCCTCCCAGGTCTGCCCTCCTTGGCACTGTCAGGCCACCTTCTAGACACAAGGACAGGAAGCTGGTCTGATCTGTAGACAATTGGGAATGGCTTGCTGTGGAGCAGGACAGGAGCTGTGGCTTCAGGATGGCTGTCGGGACATCCAGAGAAGGTCTGGGCCCTGCCTGCCTAGCGTGATAAGTCCCTAAGTTGTCTCCAGAGGAAGCCTTCTTCTTCACTTTGTTCTGGGTGTCTGAGCTGCCTGGGGGATTACCCCAGAAGGCACCCACTGTGGGAGAGCCAAGCCCATCCAGGAAGTGGCTGGTCCTCAATTCAGAGGTGGTATGGAGACCTTAGCCCTCACAGAGCCTGGCTTCAGGAGTTCAAGCCTGTTTGCTCTCCACAGTAACTCTAGTGGAGGGTCTCTGTTAGCAGCCCCAGGAAAAGGAGGTGGGCAGCACAGCCTCCACCCTGTGGGCCTTCCCGGTCTTGCGGTGGAACAGCCTCCAGAGGGCGCTCTTGGCATAGCCGGATGAAGGCTGGGCCTCACCTCAAGATGGCAGCAACAAGGCACTTCCCAAAGCAGCGGCCTTTACCAGGAAGTTTTCGGAGGTCCTCTCCAGGTTCGTCTCCTGAAGCTGCACACTGTCTTGAGCCCTTTCTTCTCTCTGCCAGGGTTCTCTGGCTCGACTCTGCTCCATAGTGCTCGGGCTGGGCTAGGAGATCCGCTCTGAGTTGGGTTGAGAGCCAGGAGACGAAAGAAAATGACTGGGATGAGAAAAGAAGCAGCCGGGGTGGGGGAGGATGGATTTACTTTGCAGCAAGCGAATTGTATTTCTGTGAGACCTCGTGTGTGTGATGTGCTGTGTCCTGTGGTCAGAACTGCCTGACCTTTCTGGGAATCCAGGTTAAACTCCAAGGATGCTCAGACTTCCAGAAATGGTCAGGTTAATAATAAAGTATCCTGCATCCCTGGGATAGAGGAGTAGGGGAGCCGAGGGAGCCTGCCTAACACTGGGGCTTGAGCAGGAGAGAGCAGGTATCAGTACGGTGGGGCAGGCACCTGAAGACTTTGGGGGGGCCTGAGAGCTGGAGTCTGGGTGCATAGAGACTCAAGAGAGGAAGAGGTTGTCCGCCCTGTCCTTAGTCTTTTTTTTCTGCTGCTGTGATAAACATCACGACCAAAAGCAACTCGGGGAGGAAAGGGTTAACTCAGCTTGAAGTTAACAGTCCCTCACAAAGGGACTGACAGACCGGAGTTCTAGGCAGGAGCTTGGAGGCGGGGACTGAAGCGAGGACCATGGGCAGTGCTGTTTAGTGACTTGCTCTCTGTGGTGTGTACTTCTATAATCCAGGGCCACCTGCCCAGAGGTGGCACCACCCATGGTGAGGTCGGACCTCCCATAGCAATTAATCAGGAAAACGCCCCCACAAACTCCCCCACAGGCCATCTGATGGAGGTGTCTTCTCAGTCGCAAAGGTCCCTGGTAACTTATGTCACATTGATGAGAAAAACTAACCAGCATAGATAAGTTGTGCACATCAGAGTCCACACAAGCCCAGCAGTGCCAAGGCAGAACCTGCAGGTTAAAACCATGGTCTCCTCAGTGAGGGCCCAGTGCACGGCGCCCCCCACAGCCAGTCAGCCGCCAAGGAAGGCAGATGGAGAAACAGAGCTCTAACACACTGCGGGTGTCCCTGAAACCAGCGACCACAGGGCCACACATGGACGCCTCGTGAGCCGTGACAACACTGTCCATCACAGGCAGGAAATGAAAGTGACCCATACAAGCCAGCGTAGTGACAGGCCGAAGGCGAGGGGCAGTCGCCAGGCCCAGTGCTGTACACTTCCACATGCCAACCGTATGGCTCAGCAAGTCACAGAGACGAAACCAGCTTAGCTAAATAAGGTAGCAGGTGGGACACTGGCCAGGGCCGCGGACGCACAGTCTTTGGATGAAGCAGGCATGGTCAGCTCTGAGCACACTAGAAGCCACGCTAGTGGACCTAAGAGAACACTGACACGGGTGGATTTCTAGGTATGCAAATTCTATCCCAGTGAAGCGATTGCCAGAAAACAGGCTGAACACAGACCTACATATAAAAGCTAAAATGATAAGGCCTACCTACTATTATAGAGTGTTTCAGAAACAGGAAGTTGGCATTGCCCATCCCCCGAGGCCTGGCCCAGAAGCAGGTGCTTGTCTCACTTGCTATATTTGACTGGCCTTGGCAGGCACAGGTCTACCCAGAGCTGCAGTCAAGGGCTCCAGGCAGCTTGAATCTGTTCTGGAACAGACAACCAGAGAGTGCAATGCTCATGGGTACTGTGGCCAGTCTCATCTTACAAGAGGAGAAACTGAGGCACAGAGATTGAACAATGAACCCGAGCCCACAGGAAGCAAAACTATGTTTGGCAAGTCTGATCTGTGCAAGCACAGCCTGTTCCGGCCTCTGCAGTGCACAAGTGGAGAGTTCCCTCTTGCCCCTCCCATGCTCTCCTAGCCCACGAGCAGCTGGCAGGTAGTCGAAGCAATCATTCCTTGTGGGCTGGGCATGATGGGCGGGTATTAGAAGTACAGCCATCAGTGGTGTGGATCCACCGCAGGCCTGCCCACAGTGGCCATCTGAAACCACAGACAGCCCCAGCCCTGTGAGCTTTTCCATTTCCAAAATTCCTGTAATGGTGCTGTGACAAGAACTCCGCGGATGTGAGCGTCCCCCCCCAGTCGGTGCACCCTGCTGGGATTAAAGGTGCAGGCCACCTCCCATCCCCCCCCCAGCCCCCCAGCCCCTGTTAGCTTTTCTATCTAAAGGAGCCTTCCATAGAGACTCTCTGATGTACCAAATCTCTATGATTATGATTCTTGCCCTTTGGAGCCATTATGAATTGGGGTAAGGGTTACTGGAGCATAGTGCTGCAAAGCTCTTCAGAGGAAGTCAACTTTCAGAAGCTGATTGTCCCATCACTTTGTGGCACCCAGGCGTTGAGTGCAGGACATCAGGCCTGCTTAGAAGTGCCTCTACTGGCCTGAGTCACCGCGCTAACGGAGCACAATAGGCCGGATGACAGCTCAGTGACCAAAGCATGCAGAGCACACTGTCCAAGCATACTGGACCAGGGACGACTCACCAGAGCTGGGGGGGTGGGGCGTGGTGGGCGTTAAAGACTTTATCACCCTCAGCACAAAACTTAGAACTTATAGATTACTTACTTCTGGAAATTTCCAATTAATATTTTCGTTTTTGTTTTTTGTTTTTGTTTTTTTTTTTTTCGAGACAGGGTTTTTCTGTGTAGCCCTGGCTGTCCTGGAACTCATTCTGTAGACCAGGCTGGCCTCGAACTCAGAAATCCGCCTGCCTCTGCCTCCCAAGTGCTGGGATTAAAGGCGTGCGCCACCACTGCCCGTCCAATTAATATTTTCAAGCCACACTTGCCCCTGAGTAATCGGAACTCTAGAAGGTCAAACTATGACTAGGGAGGAGCTGCTGTATCACCAAGTTTTTATGTCTTCCCTGAAGGAACTGTTAGGATCACAGAAATGGCAGCAATTAGGTAAGAGATGGTTAACCAGTAATTTTCGGTGATTATACCTGGTCATACTCATTGAACAGGGGACGAAAGGATTCAGAGAGGTACAGTAAGACCTATTATGTTGCTAGTAAAGGGTGGGGCTGGCCTCAGAGCCAGACAGAAACACTTCCTGAGTGGCTGTGCTTAGACCTACCACAGTTAAATGGCCTGGGTGAGAGACTCCGATGCCCTGCCAAGCCTCCTGACTCCTGTCTTCTCTTACAGTGCTCCAAGGACTCGGGGCCCTCCGCCTGCCCCTCTCCACCTTCTACGTCTTCTTTGTCATCTTTGTATTGTCTACCATCTTCCACTGCCACCGGCGCCTGGGTCTGGTGCCTGCTCCCTGGGCCTCGCCAGCCCTTGTGGTTTTATCCCCAAGACGCCTGCCCAGGGAGGGTGTGTTCACCATCAATGTCAGAGGCCGTCTGGGGAACCAGATGGGCGAATACGCCACGCTGTTTGCACTGGCCAGGATGAACGGACGGCTCGCCTTCATCCCCGCGTCCATGCACAGCACACTAGCGCCCATCTTCAGGATCAGCCTCCCCGTGTTGCACAGCGACACGGCCAGAAAGATCCCTTGGCAGAATTACCACCTCAACGACTGGATGGAGGAGCGTTACCGCCACATCCCCGGACACTATGTGCGCTTCACGGGGTACCCATGCTCCTGGACCTTCTACCACCACCTGCGCCCAGAGATCCTGAAGGAGTTCACCCTGCACGACCACGTGCGTGAGGAGGCCCAGGCCTTCCTGCGTGGTCTGCGGGTGAATGGGAGCCAGCCGAGTACCTTTGTGGGTGTTCACGTGCGCCGAGGGGACTATGTGCATGTCATGCCTAACGTGTGGAAGGGCGTGGTGGCTGACCGGGGTTACCTGGAAAAGGCCCTGGACAGGTTCCGGGCACGCCATTCATCTCCAGTCTTCGTGGTCACCAGTGATGACATGGCTTGGTGCCGGGAGAACATCGTTGCCTCCCGAGGGGACGTGGCGTTTGTGGGCAATGGCCTTCAAGGATCGCCCGCCAAGGACATTGCATTGCTCATGCAGTGCAACCACACCGTCATCACCTTGGGAACCTTTGGGTTCTGGGCTGCCTACCTCACAGGTGGGGATACTGTCTACCTGGCTAACTTTACCCAGCCCAGCTCCCCTTTCCACAAGGTTTTCAAACCAGAAGCAGCTTACCTACCCGAGTGGGTGGGCATCGCTGCTGACCTGGGACAGCCAAACAGGAACCACTAGTCATGCCTCAGCCAGGAACTCCAAGAGGCACTGGGGGGCCTTGCTTTAGTGCAGGTGTTCAGGATCCCACATGGATTTCAGTCCTGTCTTACATGCGTCTCAGCTGAGTGACTCCAGGTGGGTGATATCACCTCACTGCCTTCCTGAAGCTCTGAGCACGGCCTGGGCTTAGCTCAGCAGCAATATGCACAAGTGCTTTGCGCTCCTCCATGCCCACACGGAGAGCCACCGTAGGCCTACCATTCGAGGTATGTGGAGTGCTGTCTCATGGAGGCCAGTGATAAAATCCCATGACAGCAACAAGTTGGGGAGCAAAGAGCTTACTCAGCTTCTACTTCCACATCACAGCCCATCACTGAGGGAACCTGGAGACAGGGGCTGATAAGGGGCTGGGAGGAGTGCTGCTTACTGGCTTGCGCTTTGTGTCTTGCTTAGCTTGCTGCCTCATGCCACCCAGAGGATGTAGAAGGACGTTTCCAGCACACTCGGCCTGGGACACACAGCCTCTGAGCTACCTCAGCCCTGGCCGGGGACCTGGTTACTGTTCCCTGCTCTGATGGGACACAGAGGCTCTTTAGGAGGCGGGCAGATGGCAGTGGAAGCCGAGATGAAGGGCGCCCTGCCCAGCTTCCTGTTTGCTTGGCCTTGCTTGAACAAAGATACAAACAGCCTTTACTTTGCAAAAGCCCTATGAAGGGCTGGAAATCTGCCAATGGCAATAAATGCCACATTCGTCCAGCAAATATTTACCCAGCTCTTGAGTGGGTTGAAGATGCCCCAGTCCCTCAGCAGAGGAGAGGAAGGGGAAGCCAAGTAAGCAGACACTCACTGCCTAGGCCAAAGGCAGCCTAGTCCATAGTGCCCGCTCCTCAGACTCCTTCGATGATATGGAAATAGAGTCACTGCAGCTATAACTGGCTGGGATGAGGTGGCCCATGACACATTAGAACTAGTGACTACAGACACACACACTAAAGGCAACATAATGGCAGGGTGGAGACCAATTGCTGAGCTAGGCAGTGTTCTGCAGCCCTGAGTGCCCTGTTGGCCTTACCCCATCCCAGCACACAGGCACTAAGGTAAAACACAGTGACGTACACAGCACATGAATGACACGCACACAGAGCAGACACCTCTGTGCTCTGGCTGGCAGGCCCTACTGTCTGCCATGTGCTTAGCTCTCAGAGGCCTTGGCTTCCATTCTCAGCAACACACACACACACACACACACACAAAGTGAATCTCCTGTTGACTTTGGCGGAAGTCTGTCTTTTAATCAGTGTGTGAATCAAATGAGAGGAGGGGAATATTGGGGTGAGTCAGGCAGGGTGTGATCCTAGCTATACCAGGAAGCTGTCAGAGCCTGCCAGGTTCTGCTGAGAATGACCCAAGAACTTTTGCTTATGTGTAAGTGACCTCAACCTTTGCGCCCATGGAGCTCAGGACTGTGAGCTTTCTGGAAGAAAGCTGTCCACTTGTAACTGGATCTGAGCTGAGTCTCATGAAGGTAAGAAAGTACCTGATGGCTCAGCCTAAAGGAGCTCAATTAGAGGTAGGCTCATGGCTGGACAGTCCTCTCTGCCCTCCTCATGCCAGCCAGAAGGGCAGAGGCTGTGGGGTTTGAGTGACCCTGAGGTATACTGTGCAGTGCACAGGCCCTGCACACCAACTGTTGTGTCCGGTTGCACCCTTCTTAGCTGTGTGCTTCTGGGGAAATGGCTGCACTTATGAGCATGGAAATGACCCGGCAAAGAGACACAGATTAGATGAAATATCCAGTAAAGCAGATTCATCGAGACAGAGAGGTCTGTGGATGCCAGGGGCTTCTGACAAGTCAGGGAGGGGTTGTTTCTTGGACACAGGGCTTTGGGTTTTTATAAGACATTTATAGAAGGCTGCTTGGCCCACAGCATGAACACCACCCCCAGTGAATGGCACACTTAAGAAATGGCCCAGAACACCAGACCTGGTGGAACATGCCTGCACTCTCAGCCATTGGCCAAATGAGGCAGGAGGATTGCCAAGAATTCAAGGACTAAAAAATGAGACCCTTGGGCCAGTGAGGTGGCTCAGTGGGCAAAGGTGCTTGCCACCAAGCTTGCCAACCTGAGCCTAAGTCCCCCCCCCACACACACACAGAGAGAAAGAGAGAGAGAGAGAGAGAGAGAGCGCACACGCGCTGTGAGACTGGTTCAAGAAATGGAAGAATGGCTAAGATTTGCAACAACCAGAAAATACAGACTGGACTCAGAGTTTGAATTCCACCTCACCATTTACTGACTTCAGGCAAGTAACAAATCTCTCTGGGCCTCAGCTTCCTTCTCTGTCTAATGTCAGAATTTTATTAGAGGTTTTATTTATTCAAGGTACAGTGTGGGTATGAAACAGTTCTGGAGAAAGAATTGCAGGACTTTGGTGTCTGGAGAAGTCTCCAGAGGCACCAGGAGCAGGGGGATGGGGTATTGAGAGTGAACAAGTTAGGTTTTGCTCCCTCTGCGATCTCAGCTTCTCTGTACCTTCCCTGCCTTGACGCCTAGAGAAGGCAGAGGCGATGGGTAGCTCATCACTGGGATCTGGGGTGAAGGAGTGGCGAACACATTTTGAAAAGGAAATTAAGCTGGGACCTGGGTCAGGTCAGATGATGACAGATACACTGCAGTGTGTGGGACCTGGGTCAGGTCAGATGATGACAGATACACTGCAGTGTGTGGGACCTGGACAGGTCAGGTGATGACAGATACACTGCAGTGTGTGGGACCTGGACAGGTCAGGTGATGACAGATACACTGCAGTGTGTGGGACCTGGTTCAGGTCAGATGATGACAGATACACTGCAGTGTGTGGGACCTGGACAGGTCAGGTGATGACAGATACACTGCAGTGTGTGGGACCTGGACAGGTCAGATGATGACAGATACACTGCAGTGTGTGGGACCTGGACAGGTCAGATGATGACAGATACACTGCAGTGTGTGGGACCTGGACAGGTCAGATGATGACAGATACACTGCAGTGTGTGGGACCTGGACAGGTCAGATGATGACAGATACACTGCAGTGTGTGGGACCTGGGTCAGGTCAGATGATGACAGATACACTGCAGTGTGTGGGACCTGGACAGGTCAGATGATGACAGATACACTGCAGTATGTGGGACCTGGACAGGTCAGGTGATGACAGATACACTGCAGTGTGTGGGACCTGGGTCAGGTCAGATGATGACAGATACACTGCAGTATGTGGGACCTGGACAGGTCAGATGATGACAGATATACTGCAGTGTGTGGGACCTGGGACAGGTCAGATGATGACAGATACACTGCAGTGTGTGGGACCTGGACAGGTCAGATGATGACAGATATACTGCAGTGTGTGGGACCTGGGACAGGTCAGATGATGACAGATACACTGCAGTATGTGGGACCTGGACAGGTCAGATGATGACAGATACACTGCAGTGTGTGGGACCTGGACAGGTCAGGTGATGACAGATATACTGCAGTGTGTGGGACCTGGACAGGTCAGGTGATGACAGATACACTGCAGTGTGTGGGACCTGGACAGGTCAGATGATGACAGATACACTGCAGTGTGTGGGACCTGGACAGGTCAGGTGATGACAGATACACTGCAGTGTGTGGGACCTGGACAGGTCAGGTGATGACAGATACACTGCAGTGTGTGGGACCTGGGACAGGTCAGGTGATGACAGATACACTGCAGTGTGTGGGACCTGGGTCAGGTCAGGTGATGACAGATATACTGCAGTGTGTGGGACCTGGGTCAGGTCAGGTGATAAAAGGTAGAGATACACTGTTGGGTCAGAGAGATGACTTAGTGGTTTAGAGTTCTTGCTGTTCTCCCTGAAGACTCAAATTTGGTTCCCAGCAATAACAGGGTGGCTTAGAAACAACTTCATCTCCAGGAGCTCCAATACCCTCCTCTGGCCTTGGCAGATATCTTCACATTCATGTGCGCAGATCCACACGTACACACAATTAAAATCTATAAAAAGTTATACCTTTATCGTATACATTTTTCCTTGGGATAAAATTCACGTAAAATTATCTTAAAATGCTAAGTACCGCCATTTTTAGTACATTCATATTAGGCCACCATTATTTTGAAGTTCTAGAACTTTTCCACTTTCCACTTCCCAAAGAAACCTCCTGGTCATCCCCCCTGCTCCTCTCTGCCCTTGCTCTGAGGTATGTTTCTGTGGACTTGCCTAGTTTGGATTTCTGCTTCAGTGGAATCAGACAATAGCATCTTTTTGTGTCAGACTCTGTTCCAAGGCTCATTACACAGTAGTACATGTGTTCCACATCTCTGTATTGTGAAATATCAGATGGTCATGTGCAAAACCACAGTACCACCCACATGTGTTTTTATACATGCCCATGGGATTGGTGAGGTGCTGTGGCCTGGGAAGCAGAGCCATCAGGCTCACACCCCCACCCCGCTCCCCGCCTTCTCCCCCGTTCAATAAAAGCCATAAGAGAAAGCGCACAAGCTGGGCACTGTTTGTTTCCTAAATCAGCCTCGCTCCCATGACACCCAGCACATAATGACTGCTGCTACTGAGTGACCAGAGGAGCCACTCAGGGAAGCAGAGGCTGAGGACTGTGGGAACTGTGGGCAGAGAGAGTGGCAGAGATGTCCCCTGCTTCTGTGAGCCTGTGTCTTAGAGCAGTGCCCCAGCAGGTCACTTGGCATCAGCATTGTGGTGCTGGAAGCTGTGGTTTAAGTAACCAAGATCTACATGAAATATTACATGGCCCAATCTGTGATCCATGAACTTTGGAGACAGGCAGGAGGACTCCAAGTCTAAGGTCAGCCTGGACTCCCTAAAAACTGATTATAGAGGACTACTCTATTACATGTATAAGCAATATATATGTAATACAAGTGGGATAAATATGTGTCTGAGATATACATATATACATATCCCAAACCAAGGAATTTGGGGTGGTTCCCATGCCCTGGTTGGTACTCGGCACCCTGGTTGCTGCCTCCCACACACCTAGGCAGCAGCTCCAGGCTGTCTATTGCTCTGTCTTCAGACTCTTGTTTCTTTTCATTTTTTCAGGATGGGGTTTCTCTGTGTAGCCCTGGCTGTCTGGGAACTTGTTCTGCAGACCAGCATCAGTTCTGCTCACTTGCCAAGTACCTGTCTCTCTTCTCTGTGACATGGATGGATTAGGAAAATGGCCTTTCGTACCTCAACTGCCTAACATTCTGGACTTGACAGATGTCATGATGTCTGTTCCCTGCAACTTGATACTTCTGTTGTCCCAAACTGAGGAGCCAGTGTGGAAAGGTGGCTCTGAAGGGAACTTGTTATGTTTGAGTTTTGTTTCCAATATGATGGACTGAACCCAAGGTCTCTGGCATTGTCCACAGGCGCTTTGCAACTGAACCATGCCAGATGCCCTTCCTTTTACTTATTATTGTATGTTTATTTTTTGAAGATTATTGTGAAAACATGTGTACATGTTCCTGTTTGTGTGTGCGTGGGCACATATGGAGCCAGAGCAGTTAATATTTAGTGTCTTCAATTGTTGTCTGTGCTGGTTAGTGGTCTTGTCAAGTTGGCACAAGTTCAGAGTAGTTTTGGAGGACTGCACCTCAACTGGGAAAATGCCCCAGTAGATTAGCCTGTGGGCAAGCCTGTACTGTGTTTTCTTAATTAGAGATTGATGTAAGAGGGCCCAGATCCTTGGGGTGGTGGCTACACCTCTTGGCAGTTGGGCCTGAAGGGCATAAGAAAGCAGGCTGGGCAGCCACGGGAAGCAGGGCAGTAAGCACCCCCCTCCCCCGGGGCCTTGCTCCAGTTCCTGCCTCCAGATTCCTGCCTTGAGTTCCTGCAAAAACTTCCCTGGATAATGGGCTCTACAGAAGCTGTGGTGGAATACACTCTTTCCTCACCAGGTTGCTTTTGGTCGTGGCGTTTTCACATGATGGCCAGTGTCAGAAGTCATCTAGGAAATACAAGTGACATTCTGGAGATGGCATCCTATTGCATGGTCCGGAATGGATAATTCTGAATTGTAAAGCTTTCAGAAATCTCATCTTAGGATTGATTCTTGCAGATAATATGCCTTTCCTGTCCTTATAAAATTAATATAATGATCCCTGAACATATTGGGCATATTTTCTGCAGATCACCAAAGATGCACTGTCTTGTAGTTGATGCTATATAGACAAATAGATGATTTCTCAATTCCTACTAATGATTCTATAGAATTTCTAAATTTATACTAGCAATTATTGAACCCTTTATAGAAAGGCCATCAATGAAGGCCCTGCAAGACTTCATGTGTCACAAGTTAGTTGCAAACTGAAACCATTATATGGTAACTAAAGTTCATAAAAGGGAATGAATGATTTATTGTAGGTGCAAGGGCAGAAGATAAAATATTGATTGGGTTTATCTATACAAAGCGTAAGTACTAATGAGACACGAGGCAGATGATTTGCATCTTGACAAAACAGTACTAACTTAGACCTAAGAGTTACTGTTTTTAACTTTTGATGAACCTGGGAGCTAGTGGTGGATAATGAATGTTTAGTTAAATAGCTAGTTTTAATGCAAACACGTGAACATCTCTGTTGTAATTCTTTATTCATATATGATTTGAATTTGATTGAACCTGTTGTGAACATTTGAAAAAAGATGCTTAGGTTACCATATGATCATGTATCCTGAGAAAATACAAGAACCAGGAATGATGACAAGAAGAGGAGAAAAGAGAGAGAGAGAGAGCGCAGGCAGGGTTTTTCTTACCATGAGACAGGGTTTCTTTTAATAGCAGGTTTCTTCTTACTGACAAGAACAGGGATTTTTCATACTCAATAAAAAGGTTGGTTTTTTTTTTCCCTTTGTCTGAGTAATAAAGGTCGGAGCCTATTTTTCATCCAGAATGAGTGAGTTCTTTCTGCACTGGTGCTTGCACAATGAAACCTGTTCATGGGGGTTTTTGCTCCATCCAGTGTGTGTGTGTGTGTGTGTGTAAGTATAGGCACGAGTACATAAGTATGCATGAATACTTGTGGAATGGCTGAGACCAGTGGTTGGGCCCCACAAAAATGTGAAAGTGTTAATGTGTAAATGAGAATGAAAATGTGACTGTGTGCCTGAGGGTGTGTGTGTCTATGCATTTAATTGTGTAAAAGTTTTTTATTCTGTGGAAGTGACTTTCTTTTCCGGTTCACTAAAAGTTAATTGCTCCAAGACTCCCTCTCACCTGACCAGTGAGAGGCGAGGCTTCCGGGCAAGAGAGATAGGAGCCTTAGCATTGTCCTTTACTGAGTTCCCTGCTGCTGTACAGCGAATGTTAATTGCCAGAGGATAATAAAGTAAGTAAGAGTTAAGCTTTCCAGCACTTATTCAATCACAGAGGATTATAAAGTAGATAAGAAGAGAGATAACGAGTTAAATTTTCCCAGCACTTGATAACTCACAGAACAGTAATAATCATAAAATAAAGATACAGCGTTGAATAAAGCACAGAGATTCCTAAAGTAAAATAAAACATAAAGAGTTAGAGTTAATAGTTTTCAGTATTTAATAAAGCACAGATTTATAAAGTAAAAATAAAGCATGGAAAGATAAAATTTTAAAAAGTTAGCAGTTTTCAGCCACAGAATAAGCAAGAGAGTGTTGTGTCTCCTCAAGCCATCAGATACTAGCATCCAGTACAGTTAGAGAAAGTTGCAGGACCAGAGATCCTTTTGGCCTGCATCCGATGCTGTGTTCCACTTCAACCCATTCCAGCTGGGCCATTGAGCCCCAAGAACCTTCCTGATTGTGTGTCCCTCCAGAACTAGGATACGGGTACACAATGCCATGCCTGGCTTTAATGTGGGTGCTAAGGACTGAACTCAGGTCTCCAGGTTTATGCAGTGAACTCTTTACCAACTGAGCTATCTCCCCAGGCCATACTCTCAAAAACAAAAGATTTATTTTTCTTATTTTTAATTGTGTGTCTGGTGTGGGTGTGTGCGTGAGTACAGATACACATAGAGGTCTGAGGAGTTGGATTCCCCTGAAGCTGGAGTTACAGAGAGTTGTGAACCACCTGAAGTAGGTGCTGGGAACTGAACCCTGGTCCTCCATGAGAGCAAGAAGTTCACTTACTGCTCTCCAACCCCTATTTTTATTATTTTAAATTACACCTACATAAGTTTGTGTATATGTTATGCGCACATGAGTGCAGGGGCCTGTGAAGACCAGCAGATGGCACCAGATCCTCGATACCTGGAGTTGCAGTGGTGAGCGGCACAATGTAAAAGCTGGTTTCTGAACTGTGGTCATGCTCTTAATCTCCTGGGCCGTCCTTTCAGGCCCTCCAAACATGTTTTGAAATTAGTTGTTTAGGTTATTGTCTAAAATAATTTCATACCTATATATTATTGCGTTTGTTCCTGAGAGTGTTTCTTGTTTTGCTTTGAGTTTGGTATTAATTAGTTTTTGGTTGGTTGGTTGGTTGGTTGGTGAGATAGGGTTTCTCCGTGTATTCCTGGCTGTCCTAGAACTTGCTGTGCTCTAGCTCTGCTGAGCTAGTTTTTTGTTGTCTTAACATTTGTTTATTTGTATGGAGCGAGAGTTACAGTTAAATCTGAGGCCGCCCTTTCCCACCCCTGACCCCCAGTACCTGCTGGGAACCGCATACAGGTCCTCTGCAGGAGTAGCATGACTTCTTAACTGCTGAGCTCATGGGTTTTTGAGACAGGGTCTCCCTCTGTAGCCCTGGTTTGCCTAGAACTCAGTGTGGAAAGCCAGCCTCAAATTTGGGGTGTCTTACTGCTCCTGCCATCTGAGTCTGCTTACGGCATGGGACATTCATTATACCTTGGTGGACAGAACTTAAATAAATAAATAAATAAATAAACTAGAATTGGGGGTGTGTAACTTGGTGGTGATACAATCAATCAGCACAAATGGTGTCCCATTCAATCCCTTACAGCAAAAATAAAAATTACAAATAGTAACAAAAATTGCTGGGTGTGGCTATTGTAAGTGCGGCAGCCTGCCAGCCTGGCTTTAGCTCAGTGGCAGCAGCTTGTGTCATCACCTGCCAAAGACAGGTGCGGCACATCTCCAGTGTTACAGTGCTAAGAGTTGTATAGCAACAAGAGCCCCTTTTAAAAAGATATCTCTCTCTCTCTCTCTCTCTCTCTCTCTCATGTCCCCACTCCAAGTTGGCCTGTTGTTCTCCCAGAGGAAAGTACCCTTTTCATCACTTTATCCTAATATTGGTGGCACTCCTTTAATGCCAGCACTCAGAAGGCAGAGGCGGATGGAACTTTGGGAGTTTGACGTTGACTTGGCCTACATACATAATGAGTTCTGGCGCAGGCAGGACTCTAGAGAGACCCTGTCTCAGAACAAACACACAAACAAACAAAACAATTAATAACCTAACATGAACAGAAGTGACAAGAATTGTTTTTTGTGTGGCCTTTGCCAAGCCTCAGCTTGCCTGACTTCAGATGGCTGTGTGACTTCAGGAAAGTTACTTTCCCTCTCTGTACTTTGCTTCTCCTGTGCACATAGATCTATTAAGATTGCATACCATTAGGAGTGCATCTTAGTACTTTGGAGGCAGAAACAGGTAGATCTCTGATTTCAAGGCCATCCAGGGTTATATAAGTTCCAGGCAAACCAGGGCTACACAGTGAGACTCTATTTCAGAGGGGCTGAGCGTATCGTTCGTGAGGCCTTGATTCAATTACCTACACACCAAGGGGGCGGGGGGGAGAAAAGAATCATTGTATACTGTCGGCTCTCATGCTTGTTCATTTGGTGAAGCCTTGCTAAGCACGCATGAGGACCAGAGTTTAATCCCCAGACCAAGTAAAACCCAGGGGTGAGGAAATGACTCAAGTATGAGGACCAGGTTTGATCCCCCAGAAACCATATAAAACCATTGCCTGTGGTGACACACACTCACAATGCCAGTGCTGGGGTTAGAGAGGCATCCTGAGGGTTGACCAGCCACTAGCCTATTAGTTAGCTGTCTCAAAAAACAGGGCAGCCAGACATGGTGGTACATATACCTATACTCCCAGCACTCAGGAGGCCGAGGCAGAAGGATTGTTTCAGGCTCAAGGCCAGTCTGGTCTACAGTGAGTTCCCGGCTAGCCAACACTACAAGGAAAACATTATCTCAAAAAACTTAAAAGCTAGGGTCTAGAGGGATGGCTCAGCAGCTAAGGTCACTTGCTGTCCTCATAGAAGACCTGGATGTGGTTTCCAGAAACCACACTGGACAGCTCCCAACCGACCGTCTGTGACTGCAGCCTCTGCAAATACGACACGGTCTTCTGGACTCTGCAGGCGCTGAACACATGCACATACCTACAAGAAGAAATACATAAACCAAAATAAAATATTTCTTTTTTTTAAAAAAAGCTTCAAAATCAAAGAACTGAAGAGGTGGATCGGTTGGAATGTGTGCTGTGTGGGTCTGAGGACCCGCATTCCCAATTCCCAGGACACGCACAGAAGGAGGTGAAGAAGAGAGACAGTAAGACAGCTTTGCAGATGAAAGCACCTACCGACCAAACCTCACGAGTTGACACTGTAATACCAGCTCTCCTGCGGGGGAGAGGGGCAGAGAGAGGAGAGTCACACAAAAGCTCTCAAGTCATCCAGCCACAGATACACAACATGGCAGAAGCAGAGGAGACTAAGTCGGAATGAGAGGATGTCAAAAGTAGTCCTCAGAACTCCACACGTGTGCTCTATTTTTCAAGTTGAAAAGCATACCTGCTAACAGGGTAGGTAGCCCTCTACAGACACCCACCCACACACACACACACACACACACACGCACGCACGCACGCACGCACACGCATACGCACACACGCATATGCACACACCCACACCCACACCCACACACACACGCACGCACGCACGCACGCGCACGCACATGCACACACGCACGCACACGCATACACACACACGCATATGCACACACCCACACCCACGCACGCACGCACGCACGCATGCACACACACACACACATACGCACGCATGCATACAAAACTAAAAACGTATCATTGTTGACTGAGGTTGGGGCTCTCAGTCAACAGGATAAGGCAGGGCTGGACCGTGCCAACTACTTTAAACTGCCCCTCCTGGCTGTCATCCTGGCAGGCACCTGAGAGGAAGCTAACCTTTGACTCCCTCCTCCAGGCCCAGCCTCTGTGGTTTGAGGATGTCAGCAGGTACACCCTGGGTGGAGTTTCTATCCAGGGCTTCAGTTAGTCTCAGGAAGCGTCCTTGGTCCTGAATGAAAAACCAGGCTAGAAGGCACACTGAGCCTCCAACTGCAGAGCCACGCTGCCGTCCATTCGTAGGTCATTTCCCTGTTCCCACAGCCCGAAAAGGTGAGCACGGGTGAGGAGGTTGGGGGCAGGTCTCCTGAGTCCTGACGAGCCCTAGGGATCCAGGAACTGGATGCATAGGCTCTGACTCCACTCCAGGGCTCTCTGGAAGGAGAAGCCATTTGCTGAGAAGCAGGACCCAGACCCGGATTCTCCCAGACTCTGGGTTCCCATCGGGAGTCCCCGGCTAATTCCTTCAGTCCTTGAGTCCTCCAGACTCTGAGTTCCCAGACCTTAGTGTTTCCGATCCCCGGGTCTCCCACGCTCCTGGTTCACCAGGCCTGTGTTCGCCCAGCACCCCCATAACCTGACTTCCTGCATACCATCTGCCATCCCGCCCTGCCGGTTGGCTTCTCAGCCCCAATCTCCCCTTCACCCCTCGGGTCCTCAGCTCTCTCCCTGCTGCCGACTCCAGTAAGAAGCATAGCTGAGAGGCAGAATGGAGCTGGATGTAACCAGATTCTCCTGTTCCCTCATCCTTGGCTTCCATATCAGCCTTGGGGCCCTCAGAAACCTGCAGCTGCCCCCCCCCCGTCATGGGGGGAGGTTTAGATCCTGGTCTTGTTCATCACAACACCCAGATCCTCTGTTGGGGATTTCAATGTGACAGCTACTCTGATAAACTACCCTGAGACTCCTAATGCCAGTGTCCCTTGGCACAGGGACAGAACAGGGTGAAAGCAGTGCCTGTCACAGAAATGGCACTGATGGGGTGGAGCCTGGTGCCTGGCTCCTGTCTCTGAGCTGACATGGAAGGGATGCTGGGGGCAGGGCACTCTCTGGATAGAAAGGGCAAGGGAGAGCGCAGAGCCAAAGGGCACGGGCTAGAAGGAGGTGAGCGCAGCAGCTTATGCGTGTCATACTAGTAGTCAAGAGACTGAGTCAGGAGGATTGCTAAGTCAGGTGTCAGCCTGGACTACATCGAGAGAGCTTATCTCTCCGCTTCTAGGGAACTGCAGAAGGGTTCCTCCTTCAAAGCCGGGACCTCTTTCCAGCATACGGCACCCCTCCAACAGAAGGCACACTGAGGCTGGGCACGTGGTGAATGAGCTTCCTGACCACAGAACAAAGAGAGAGTCTAGGCCCCACCCATTGCCACCTCAGCCTCAGGCTGGAGTCAAACTGCTGCTTCTCAGTCTTCCCTGGCTTCAGCTTCCAGTCCTCCCCACAGTCCTAGGTCTTCCCAAGCTCCTCCCTAGCCTCTGGATCCCTTCCTTAGCTGCAGTCTGCTGTTCCCCTGAGAAGACGGCAAAGGCCACGTGGACATGAGTTTGTGATACCCGAGCAGCTCTGGGTATCAGCACTGTGCTCCTACAGCCCCTACAAACCGAAGCAAAGGTCAAAGGTCATGATTCTGGCCATAAGCCACCATTTCCCCCCCCCCCCCTTTTTTTTTGGTTTTGGTTTTTCTAGGTAGGGTTTCCCTGCGTGGGGCTGGCTGTCCTAGAACTCACTCTGTAGACCAGGCTGGCCTTCAACTCAGAGACCTACCTGCCTCCTGAGTGCTGGGATTAAAGGTGTGAGCCACTCCTCTGAGCCCCGCAATCCCCAAAGCTAGATGTGGCGTCCCAGCAGGCTCCGGGCCTTTCTTTGCCTCTGGTCTCTACGCCACTACTTCCCTTCCTGAGGAATGGGAAGCTGCAGAGAGGCAGCCATGAAGTCATTATTCCAAAACGCCCTACTTTCCTTTTTCTCAGACGCCAAACAAGCCTTCCTGTGTTCCTGTTTGCAGGAGGAGGCTCAGAGCCTTCAGATCAAAAGCCCAGAGATTAACAGGTTTGATTTCAAAGTGTGTTTTTCCAGTATTTTCCCCACTGTAGGATTGGTGCCAAGATGA
Organism: Tokudaia tokunoshimensis; assembly: GCA_036184795.1. Taxonomy (NCBI): domain Eukaryota; kingdom Metazoa; phylum Chordata; class Mammalia; order Rodentia; family Muridae; genus Tokudaia; species Tokudaia tokunoshimensis. The sequence goes on along the minus strand of BTHU01000001.1, from coordinate 21,271,942 downwards.
GCCTAGTGGAGCAGGCCTGACCTCCCAGATACCTCAGAGGCTGAAAAAGAAGGGCAATCGTCCCAGGCCAGGCTAGGTAACTGAATGAATCCAGCCTGGGCAACTCAGTGAGACCTCGTCTATAAAGGGAGGACCTGACAGCTCCAAGGTGTGGTTAAGCGGAAGGTTTTTATTGTAGATATGAGAGAAAGAACAGCCAGAGGCATCTGGAAGAGTCCAGGACAGGGAGAGAAAGTAGCATATTGAAGATGACTGGCGGGCTGGCGAGATGGCTCAGCGGTTAAGAGCTCTGACTGCTCTTCCAGAGGTCCTGAGTTCAATTCTCAGCAAACATGTGGTGGCTCACAACCATCTGTAATGGGGTCTGGTGCCCTCTTCTGGTGTGTCTGAAGAGAGCAATGGTGGTGTACTCATGTATAAAAATAAGTAAGTCTTTAAAAAAAAAAGATGGCTGGCAGAGAAGACTGGGCTGGGAGAAGAGAGGGTGTAGGCAGAGAAAAGATGCAGAGGAATCTGGAAGGGTCCAGACTGAACACAGCCATGGGGAGGGGGGCATGGCGAGTGAGAGGGGAAGAGAAATGGGAGGAAAAAAATGGCAAAGGTTCAACGAAAGGTCCAGGAGCAGCGGCAAGAGCCAAGGGGACACGCAGCCAGGATCTAGGAATGGAAGAAGCTGGGAGCAGGGAAGGGAAGCCCAGGGGCTGGGTAGGTTTGGGGTCAGGAGTGGGGTGTGCCAACCAGGATGACTCTGTAGCAGGTGCCGGCAATGCTGAGAGCCAGGGTCCACTTTGAAATGTTAACTAGACACATCAGCCGTTTGGCCTGGGTTTCTTTGAGACTTAACGCTTCAGCCTTTTGTTGATGGTATAGGGCTAGTTAATCTCCTCCATAACCACTTACTGCTGAAACTGTGGTCAAAGTTGTTGTTGGGCCCCAGGAAGGCTGGAATGATATTCAAAAGACAAAGAAAAGAGAAGCTGAGGCTGTTTTGCTCCCTGCCCAGGTTTTGCTGAACCACCTGGGGCTATTGTAGTTCAGGCTAGGACGCAGGGGCTCAGGCTGGTCCGAAATTCCCTCAGAGGCCCATGCCAAGGTGTACTCCCTGAGAAATTACGCCATGCAACAGATCTGGGGTAAAAGAGGTTTACTGGGGGAGGGGAGAGGAATAAGGACCTAGGGAAAGGACAGAGGCAGACAACTGAACATGTAGACAGACAGACAGATGGGGAGCAGAGCTGTGAGGGCAGAAATGGGGGGGGGGCGTGTGCGGAGAACAGAGAGAGCTGGGATGGAGGGTGAGGGTGGGATGTCGGGGGTGGGGTGGTTCTTTAATTGGCTGCACACACCTGGGCACCTGATGGCGGCTATGATATTAGTGGATGGTATAGTGGAAGGCTTTTACCAGAGTTAGACTAATTAGTTATCAGAACTCATACTGATTAACTTTGAATTTTAAAGTCTTGTTTTTAAAAGATTTATTTATTTATTGTATGAAAGTACACTGTAGCTGTCTTCAGACACTCCAGAAGAGGGGGTCAGATCTCATTATAGATGGTTGTGAGCCACCATATGGTTGCTGGGATTTGAACTCAGGACCTCTGGAAGAGCACTCAGTGCTCTTAACTGCTGAGCCATCTCTCCAGTCCCAATTTTTTTTTTTTTTTGGTTTTTCGAGGCAGGGTTTCTCTGTGTAGCCCTGGCTATCCTGGAACTCACTCTGTAGACCAGGCTAGCCTCGAACTCAGAAATCCGCCTGCCTCTGCCTCCCAAGCGCTGGGATTAAAGGCGTACGCCACCACCGCCCGGCGTCCCAAATATTTTTAAATGATTATTATATTTTATTATTATATATTTTATTTATGTGTATGTATGGCATATACCATCATGCCTGGCCTCACAAAAATTTTTAGGTTAAAAAAATGTATTATGTATACTTTCTTCTTTTTTTTTAAGATTTATTTATTATTATATGTGAGTACATGGTAGCTGTCTTTGGACACTCCAGAAGAGTGTCCAAAAAGAGCCTTAAAAAAAAAATCACAATTTTCAACTGATGCTCTTCTAGTATCAAAATAAAAGCTTTAACTCATAGATACAGTCCATAGAGAGACTGGCACCTTTGCCGATTCTACTATATTGCACCATTACAGCATACTTCAGATTTCTGTATGATTTAGTTTATCTAAACAGCTAAAGCTTAAAAGACAAAGAAGCTAGACAAATATTACTGTGAAATTGATTAGACCTCAGGAATGTATAAATCTTGATTAAAGGCATGGAATCTAGGTAAATATTGTTGTGGACCTGACTAGACCTTAGGAATTTATAAATCTTGATTATCAAATATATCTTATTTATCAAACATATTGTTACTTATTTACATTTCCTACTGACCCATTGTTGCACAATTAGCAAAGACGTAGTTACACATACATTTAAATTAGCTTTTGTTAATCCGAAGAGAACTTTATAACCCTGAAATTTCATCATCATATACAGAATATTTTAAACCGTAGTCGAATCACATATACAGTATGTGTGTGTGTGTGTGTATGAGTTGCATCCAAGTTACTTGCACATATACATATAGATACCCATGTATAGATTTTTAATTATAAGCCTTTTGTTGTAATTTTAAAGCCAAATATTGTTGCAGATTATGTGGATTTTAGACCACACCCAATGAGCAACTTACAAATCCTTAGATAAGAGTTTACAGTCTGATATTAATATATTTTTTAGAGAAGATTACAAAGAAAGCAGGGATAAAGATTTTTCAGAGTGGGGAAGTAGAACCTTAAGCATTGAGCAGAGTGAGTTTAGACTTAAGAGACTTGGGAATCATTTGTTCATCTCGGCGAGAATTAGGAAACCAGTTATGCCAATTTTGGCTTTTGAATGGGGCCAAGTTGTAATAAAATCTGAGTCCATGAAAGAAGAGAGAGCACGCTTAGCGGGGTGCAGGCTGGGTGCACAACGCCAGGAGCAGGGAGGGGCCGGTGGTCCAGGGGGCAGGTTTGTAGGAGCCAGAGGCACTCGGAGGACACAGGTGGACTCTGCGATTTGGAGTCAAATTCACAGACAGGTGACCCACACTTTCCTTAGGAGTGGCTCTGAGCAGATGCTGCAGGGCAGGGAGGGAGCAACAGTCTCTGCTCCCATCCATCTCCAACTCCCAGTGGTTGCAAACACATAGGTAAGACATTTACTCAATGTAGGGAGGGACACCAGACAGAAGCAAGCAGGACGTGGAGCGAGGACAAGGGAATACGGAAAGGAGAACCTTTCCATGTTCTCCCGATCGCTTGGGCAGTATAATGAGGTCAGGTTCATTTAGTTTAGAAGTGAGGTGGAAGAGGAAGCAGTTCCCACCAATGAGGAGAGGAGTCCCAGGCCTGGGTCCGATGTGAGACCCAAGGGACCCAAGGTAGACCGAACTGAGAAGGCAAAGGCTGTCCAGTGAATGTCATTCAGTGGACAGGGACCAGGGCTAAGCCCGAGCAGACACAACTGTCTGGTACCTAATACCAGGATTTTCAAGAGAAACCAAGAGGGCAAGAGAAACCGTGCTGGAGAAAGGAAGCCTCCTCCAAGGAAATGGTCAGACTCATTAACTGTTGGTGTCAGATGGAGTACCTAAGGATCCGTAGACCAGAAGCAGATCTATTACAGGTGTAGCGATCATCTAGGGTCCCACTGTGGCCAGACACCAGGAGAGTCCCTCCAAGGTCACAGCACCAATGTTATAAAATATAATGTGCCTGGAGGGTCCAGGGGTGGCTGGGGTATTTTTGGCTAGTCCATGCCAAGGCCTGAGAAATTATACTATGCAACAGATCTGGTGTAGAAGACGTTTATTGCGGGAGGCGGAAGGAGTGAGAACTTGGAGAAGGAACAATGGCAGACAAGCAGACATGTAGACAGGCAGCCATAAGGGCAGAGGGGGGTGGGCAGGGAGGGGATGGATGCAGAGTCCAGAGAGATAGCTGGGGTGCCAGGAGGGTCCTTTTACCTGCCACACCCACAGCTGGCACACCTGGCAGCAGCAGGTGATGGTGGCAGGTCGCTAGGTCCCTGAGAGCAGGCCAGCGACATTGCCTGTATACCAAGACTTTTAAGTCTATACTTAGAAGACAACCAAAGGAAATCCAAAATTTTGAGCTTATGACTATGAGTAGCAACAGTAGATTTATTGCTTTACTAGAGTTAGAGTAATAGCTTATCAGACCTCCATTGATTGATGTTAAAACTCTGAACTTTTGAAGTCTCCATATAACAATAAATAGCACAGAGAGGGAAAAAAGTCTGAAACATTTTCATTTTATTTTTTTACATACTTTGAATCACTTTATTAGGCCTTTAGAACTTGCATTGACAGACCTTAGAAAACTTTCTTAGACACTCAAAGCTTACTTAAGCTTTAGATCTTTTTCTTGTATCCAATGATTTACTGTGAGATGCAAGTGGTTGGTTACTGAAACGGTCATTGTAAAGCCAAGTTCCTTCAAGATTTATTTATTTATTTATTTATTTATTTATTATATGTAAGTACACTGTAGCTGTCTGCAGACACTCTGGAAGAGGGCGACAGATCTCATTACAGATGGTTGTGAGCCACCATGTGGTTGCTGGGATTTGAACTCATAACCTTTGGAAGGGCAGTCTGTGCTCTTAACTGCTGAGCCATCTCTCCAGCCCAGACAAGTTCCTTCAAATAAAAGAATAGTTTAAAAAAAAAAGCTGTAATGAAACCTGTTTTGTGAGTTTATCTCTACCAGTGTGAAGTCTGTCCGCAAAATCAACTGTGCTTGTGTCTGTCTTTCTCAGCAGCAGACCCAGTAGCTCTGGAAAAGTAAGGCCTGACTTTCCGGATGGAATGAACTCGCCAGGCAGCTGCAGCCTTGAGGAAGGAGCTGGTTTGCTTGCTGCCATCAGCACAAAGGTACAGTTAGTTAGTCAGTACCCTCAGAGATTTGAGAAGGATCAATTATAGTGGGAAGAACAATCCAAATGGCCTCTGTATCAATTAAAATGACAAGAGTCTTATCAGTTACCTAGATGGTTACCCTAGACTCCCATGGTCTGGATGGCTTTGTTGGGGTCAGAGATAGTCAGTCTCGGCTGTCACAAGGGCTGGCATTACATCTTCAGTTGTTATACAGGACAGCACAGGCCTTTGCCTGCCACACCCAGAAGGTCTGAGAGATTTTCCTGTAGAGAAGATACTTGGGAAAACTGACTTTATTTAGAAGAGGTAGAGTCCACAGTTTGGGCAGAGCCCCCATGGTGTGGGAGAGGCGTGGGGCAGTTCCTTCTAGTGGTTAGAGTCACCATGATCCAGGAGGCATCAACTTGCCTCTCTGTCTTCTATGGGGACCTTAGGGTGGTCTCTAGGAGCTGACACCTCTGTCAATCATGGGAAGGTTTTTTATTAAGCATTTTATATTTAAATTCAGCAGATCTCTGCAGAGTTTGACGGCTACCTATTAAGATTAGCTGAATTAAACAAACTTATTTGTTTTTAGTTACTTGCTTTAGGCTTAACCTTGAAAAATATATACAGAAGGCTGAATAAAGTGTGTCCCTGCAAATGAATCATGCTTGTACTTAGCACTGACTGCAAGCATAGTTCTGAGCACATTACAAAAAATGTGATCATGTATAAGTTGACTGAGCATTAACTTGCATGTCTTTTTTTTTTTAAGATTTATTTATTGTTTTATGTAAGTACACTGTAGCTATCCTCAGACACCAGAAGAGGACGTCAGATCTCTTTACGGATGGTTGTGAGCCACCATGTGGGTGCTGGGATTCAAACTCAGTTGGTGCTGGTGCTCTTACCCGCTGAGCCATCTCTCCAGCCCAACTTGCATGTCTTAATTATCCTTAAGAGTTTACAACAAGTAACAAATTTACCACAAAGATTTAGCAAAGTCACATGGTTTTTTCCATCCTGATGAAGTCATCAGCCAAGATGGGGGTTAGCCATGCGGCTTAAATAGATTTAAAATATCTATATCTTAATATATATTATATATTATGTATACACATATATACATGTAACATATATACATATACATGTATAAAATATATGTTTGGGTTTTGGTTTTTCGAGACAGGTTTTCTATATGTCACCCTAGCTGTCCTGGGTTTTTGTTTTATTGTATTTTGTTTTTCAACACAGGTTTTCTTTGTATAGTGACCAAGCCCGCTCAGTCAGTCAACAGATTCTCCAGCACAGGAGTGAGGATTGAAAAGAAAAAAGACAATTAGACAAAACTGCAGCATGGCCCCAGCCTGTTCTGAGGCTGAGGACAGGTTTAATTTTTTTTCCAATCACTTTTATGCCATTTTAATTACATGCAAGTATTAAGGGCAAGTAGTACAACGAAGAATAAGCAAGACAAAGTCCCATGAGCTGTTTCTAAGGATGATTAAAATACCTAAGCCTACTTCTTTGTTCTACCCTAAAATCAGATTCTTACTTTCTTGTCCTTGACCAATGTCAGGTCCCTGCCTGAACTTACTTCTTTGTCGTGGCCTAAAGTCAGACTCCTAACTAGCGACCCATTTCCTTGTCCTTGGCCAATGTCAGATTTCTGCCAAGGGCACCCCAAAAAGCTCTCCACAGTATAGCTCTGGCTGTCCTGGAATTCTCTTTGTAGATCAGGCTGCCCCCATACTCAGAGAGATCCATCTGCCTCTGCCTCCTGAGTGTCTGGGATTAAAAGTGTGCGCTACCATGCCAGATGATAAAAGGCTTTTTATAAGAGTGGAAAGCAGAGGAACTTTAGAGACCTTTAGAGATCTTTGTAGATGTTAGTTTAGCTATCTGAAATGTGTGGCTTGTCTTAGTCAGGGTTTCTACGGCTGCGACAAAACACCATGAACAAAAGCAACTTGGGGAGGAAAGGGTTTATTTGACTTACACTTCCATATCACTGTTCATTATTGAAGGAAGTCAGGACAGGAACAGGGCAGGGCAGGATCAGGAGCTGATGCAGAGGCCTTATAGGGTGCTACTCACTGGCTTGTTTTCCAAAGTTTGATCACTCCCTGAGAAAATGCCCTACAACTAGCTCCCACGGAAGCGTTTCTCCAAGTGAGACTTCTTCCTGGTGACTCTAGCAACTGTCAAGATGACACAGACCAGCCAGTACACGGATCATTTGTGACTTATAAACTTATTTATTTTAAATGTAGGAGTGCCCTGTCTGCATATACACCTGCATGCCAGGAGAAGGCATCAGAGACGGTTGTAAGCCACCATGTGGTTGTTGGGAATTGAATTCAGAACCTCTGGAAGAGTGTTCTTAACCACTGAGCCATCTCTCCAGCCCAGGATCATTTGCTCGTGCAGTGGCAGAGGTTGTTACCATATGACAGAATTTAGAAATCGAGTGTGCCATCTTTGGCCAAGCAGTTTGCAGGAAGACAATGAGGCTCTAATAACATCTCTGAGTCTGGGGAGGAAAGAGAAAAGGTTCTGTTTGACTCAGGAGGATGTGAGAAAGCTAGGGCACCCCCCCTCCCCCCGTAGGGATAAGGAAGAGACAGGGCAGGCAGTTCTAAAGGAGAGGAAAGGAAGCTCCAGGAAGGAGCTCCAAACATGTCTGATTGAGAGGCTTAAAGAAGCTGCAGGACGTAGCAGGCTGTTCCTAGAGGGACTCGGAGAAGTGCTGGGAAGGCAGCTGCAAAGGCAGACTTGGGGAGACTTTTGGGAAAAGGAAGTGTTCCAATAGAGGGAGATGGGTGTCTTTAGAAGAGATGCCCACATGAATGTAGCAGGTCAGAGAGATGCATCTGGAGGGCAGAGTAGGCGCCAAGAGGCACCATGAGTCTCCAGGAGGCATAGCAGGCTGCAGGAGCCAGAGAGACACTCATGAAACAGACGGGGAGAGGCGAGCATTAGAGCAAGCGGAGGGAAGAAGCATCTGAAGAGTCAGACTCGAGAATTTAGAGTCAAGCACACTAAGCGGCAGAAACAAATGACCATACAAACCTCAGACCAGCCAAGTCAGTGGCTCGGTTTGGAGAGTCGGGAGTCCCTTGGAAAGGAAGTCATATATAGCACTCCCGTAGTTTTGGCACCAGGTAACTGGAAACCTGAGAACCTGACACCACCCAGGTGTGGCTGAGAAGATTTCGTTGTTGACAAAACAGCCAGAGACACAGAGAAGATTGCTGAGCCAGGCCAGCAGACAAAGACTGGGCCGTGAGAGGATGGGATAGGAAAGAACAAGAGAGGAAGAAAGGAGAGAGGGAAGAGGAGAAAGGACAAATGGAGAGGTCCAGGAGCAGAGCCAAGAGCCAAGAGGACTGGTAGCCAAAATGGCTGCGTTATATAGGAGTCAGAGAAGCTGAGGGAAGAGAATGGAAGTTCAGGGCAGGAGAGGTTAGGGCAGCCGTGCCAGCCAGGAATACTTTGTAATCAGTACTTGCAATACTGCCAGTCCACTTTGATATGTTAAATAGGCGCCTCTCTTAGCCTTTTGTCCCAGGTTTTTTTTTTTTTTTTGGTTGTTGTTTTTTTGAAATTTAATACCAGTGATAGGCTTACTCAAGACAACCAGACACACAGCTTCTAATAAGAGAAGTCCGTGATGCTTACTTGATGGTGTATAAACAGAGACCAAGAGCAATGCATTGCTCTTTCGTTATCTTCAGGACTGCAGGAGACCCCAGAGAGACGCCACCTTGATCTCTCCTGAGACTGGAGAGTCTCCCCCAGGATCCTTATCTGCGAACGTTCAGCTAAGGTACATCTAGCAGGTGAGTAGCCTTGGGGTGTCAGGCTTAGGGCTCTAGTTAGTGTGAATCATGTGTGATGACCCTCAATATAATAAACCATAACTTTTATTATGCCAACTACGCGCACCTACCATCTTGCTCAACAAGGGCCAAGGGAGCCATGACTGAAACTGCAGGGTTTTTATAGGAATGGGAAGGTAGCAGAAGGAAAACTGGAGATGTTTAGGGTAGGGGCAGGGGAGAAGAGATGGGAGGAGCCTGGGTACCGAGTGAGCCGGGATGCACTTTGATATGCTAAAAGGCACCACCTATGGCCCAGTGTCTCTTTAGACATTGATAAAGAATGCTCCTTTGGTAGAGGGAAAGGAGGCACCAGAATCTGGGGGAGTAGAGTTTCCTTTGGACCTGACAAAAGGCAAAAGTAAAAAGACCGGAAGTGTTGATTCAGACTAGTGTAGCAGACATCAGCCTATGATCTCAGCACTCCCGAGCTGAGGCACATTAGCCTGGGAATGAATTCAAGGTCAGTCAGCCTAAGCAACTTAATGAGACTGTCTCAAAGTTAAAACAACAACCAAGCAAATAAGACTGGGATGTAACTCAGAAATAGAGCCCCTGCCTCAAATCCACCAGTGAGGGGCTGGGGGAGTGGCACAGTAGCAAAGTGCTTGCTTAGCATGATGGGCACCCTGAATTCCATCTCCAATAGCATAGAAGAAAAAAAAAAAGAAACAAAAAGACTAAACATGCAAGGAGACAGTAGGTAGGATGAAGCCATCTCCCCTTGTCCACTCCATCCCTGATGTGTCCTTATCTTTCGCTCTCTGGTGACCTGTCTCTGATCAGTCTCTTTCTTGCCTGTGTGTTTTATAGAGACAAAATCTCACTAACACTCTGGCCCAGGTTTGTGGAATCCTTCCGCCTGGTCTTTCCAAGTGCTAGGATTCGGGACCCACCACTCTTGCTCTTGGCGGTGGCGGGGGGTGGGGGGTGGCGGGTGGTGGGCTCCTTTCAGGCTCTGTAGCTGTTGGTAATTTTCTATGTGCTTACCCACTGAGGTTAGAAGCCTGTCCTTTGTTTTCTGGGGCTCACACTTGTCAACCTAGCACTGGTGGTGGTGGTGGGCGGGGGGGGGGGGAGGCACCTACTGAAACAGGAGGATTGCTATGAATTTTAGACCAGTCTTGGCAATGTAGTGTGTTTGTTATATAGGCCAGTCTGGGCTACAGAGTGAGACCCAGTCTGATAAAAGCAAAAATAAATAATCTCGGGAGTCTTGCTGAACTGGGAAGTTGACACAACTGAGCAAGGCCTTTCAGTAAATCTTAGGGGACTGGAAAGGCTTATCCCAAAGCGGGGAGGGGGCAGGGAGTGTTGATTCGACACCTGAAAATGACCCGGTGAGCCCACATTCTAGACTTCTGCAGTTCACATCCAGGCATTGAGTCAAATGGCCTGAATTTGTTTGTTTGTAGTGTGTGTGTGTGTGTGTGTGTGTGTGTGTGTGTGTATGTCCCTACACGCACTTACCTGCACATGTGGAGGCCAGAGGTCAGCATCATAGACTTGGATGTGATGTTAGATATCTTCCTGTATCATTTTCTACCTTCGTTTGAGAAAGAGTCTTTCATTGAACCCAGAGCTCAAAATCAGATTACACTAGCCAGCTGGCAAGCTCTGAGGGTGCTCCTGTTCTGACCCAGACCCCAGTGCGAGGATGACAGACTCTCTCTGCCAGACTTCTCCGTGGTGATGGGGTGGGACTGAGGTGCTCACGCATGTGCTGCAGACACCTTACCCACTAAGCCATTTGCTTAGAGCTACCTTATTTTTATTTTGAATCTATGTGCATGAGTCTGTGGCTGCTTACGTTTTTATGTGCTCCGCATTTGTGCAGGTGCCCATGGAGGACAGACAGAGGGTGTCAAGATTTCCCAGAACTGGAGTTACAGGTGTTTGTGAGTCCTGCCTGATGTGGGTCCTGGGAATTGAACCTGGGTCCTCTGCAAGAGCAGCTAGCACTTTTAACCGCTGAGCCAACTCGTCAGCTCCTGTCTTATTTTGAGACAAGGTCTCTCACTGAGCCTACAGCTCACTGATGACACTAGACTGGCTAACAATCCTCCAGTATCTCCCTGTCTCTGCACCAGCTGTTGGGGTACAGAGACAGGTTGCACTGCAGTCACAGATAGCTGTACTGCCAAGCTATTGTGTGGGTGCTGGAGAGTCAAATGCAAGCGTTCCCGTGTGTTCAGCAAGCGCTTGAACTGCTAAGTTATGTCTCCAGTCCCTAACTATTGATTTTGAAGCACCTCACACAGCTCAGACTAGCTCCAAACTCACAGCAGGTCTATGGCCTCAGCCTGCTGAGTACTGAGAGGGCAGAAAAGCACGCCTTGTCGGAGGACCGTAATTTCAGCCTGCAGTTCTATGCTAACATGTCTGAGTTGACTTTGTAACTACACACCTGGACAGCCTGCAACCTCTAGCCTCGATCTGTTTACAAACTACTTGATTTAATGCCAAGAACCTCTTGACTCGGAGTCTCTGGGCCTAAGTCTGTGGTCAGGATTATAGGCCATGGGCCAAGGAAACCAGAAACTTTTGTCTCTTACCTGGAGGTGCACAAAATCTCCGCTGGAGGCCGATAGCAGAGCATGCTCACTGTTGCCGACCCACAAGTCCTCCAGAGTGAGGTGGTAAGACTTCTGCAGAACTTGGTGAGCCTGAAGACCTTGAGCCCTCCAAAATTTTCTTTCCTGTCACTCAGGTCTGGGTCTGTAGTTACTGGTCTCACCTGGACTTTGCCTAACTAATACTTGGCATACCCTGGCTGCAGATGACAAAGTTCACCTTCCTCTAGAATCTGTGGGTGATAACCCCTTTGGGGTCTAATGATCTTTTCACAGGGGTCACCCAAGACCATAGAAAACACAGATAGTTATTTATATTCATAACAGGAGCAAAATTGCAGTCATGAAGAAGCAATGAAGATAATTTTATGATGTGTGTGTGTGGGGGGGGGGTTCCCACAACACGAGGGAGTGTATTAAAGGGTCACAGCATTAGGAAGGTCAAGAAACACTGGTCTAAACATAGCCTTCGGGACAGATACGCCTGAACCTGCTGTGGGGCGTGTGACAGCACCAGAGGCCAATCAGATCCCACTTAGAGTTTCTTATTTTGATTTGTAGTGTTTTGTTGGTTTTTGTTGTTTTATTCTGAGATAGGTTCTTACTATATAGACCAGGCTGGCCTTGAACTCATGCAGATCTGTCTGCCTTCGGAGTCCTCAGATTGAAGGTGTCCCACTGGATACAGATTGGTTTTTTCGTTTTTTTGTTTGTTTTTGAGATTTATTTGTGTGTGTGTGTGTGTGTGTGTGTGTGTGTGTATACATGCATGTTTGTGCAGAGTCTGCAAAGGCCAGTGGAGAACATCTTCTCTTGAGCTGGCATTACAGGGTCCTATGAGCTCCCACATATGGCTGCCGGAAGCTAAACTCCAGTCCCCTGAAAAGCAGCGAGTGCTTTTAAGCACTGGTCATCTCCCAACCACTCTCTTACTTTTGTCTTATCTTGTCTTGTTTTGTTTTGTTTGTTTGTTTGAGACACTTTCTGTTTGTTTGTTTGAGACAGTTTCTCTTTGTAGCACTGGCTGGCCTGGAACTCACTTTGCAGACTTGTAGTCCTCGCTCGGGCTTCAGCCTTCCCAGTAGCTGGGGGCCACAGGCCTGTACCACTATGCCAAGCTGGAACTAATTTATCTCTGTCAACCAGTGGAGAAAAGAAAAGGGATGTATGATGAAGCAGAAGAATGCTCTGGAACATTCTTGGGCAATGTGAACTGAAGCCTGCCCCTAGCCATGTACATCCAGGCCTTAAGCCTGGTGTGCTGTTACTGAGCCTAAAATATGTGTATATAAAAGGAGCAATTCTACCTATGGACAACCTTGTCAGCACAGGTTACTAATTGTGCTGGGATTCTTCTGAGATTGTGAGAGGCTTCGGACTCTGGAGTGAGGGTCCCCTCCCTTCCTATGTCTCCCATAATGCCCCTGATTTTGTTGTTTGTTTCATCATTCCTCATTTGAGAACTTAAAGCACACTTACTCTCTAAAGGGACATCAAGTGGGGCATATTGGCTTACTCCGGATTCCGAACACTGAAGCAGAGAGACTGGCCCACACAGTTGCTGGCTAGACTGAGCTGTAGCGTGAAATCATGTATCAAACAAACCCAAAAGAAAACGAAAAACCATCTAAGAGGCCCAGTTCAGATGATTAGCCCAGTGGGTGTCAGGTATTTATGCATACGTGGCTGCAAGCGTACACCTAGCTGCTCCAGGTAACCTGCATGCTTTCTTTCCCGGCAGCCATGGCCAGCGCCCAGGTACCTTTCTCCTTTCCTCTGGCCCATTTCCTCATCTTTGTCTTCGTGACTTCCACCATCATCCACCTCCAGCAACGAATAGTGAAGCTCCAAACCCTGTCAGAGAAGGAATTACAGACGATTCAAATGTCCTCACCCAACAGGGCAAGCACAGAGATGCAGAGGAGTGACGAACTGCAGGGCATGTTCACGATCAACTCCATTGGCCGTCTGGGGAACCAGATGGGCGAATACGCCACGCTGTTCGCACTGGCCAGGATGAACGGACGGCTCGCCTTCATCCCGGAATCCATGCACAATGCCCTAGCGCCCATCTTCAGGATCAGCCTCCCCGTGTTGCACAGCGACACAGCCAGAAAGATCCCTTGGCAGAATTACCACCTCAACGACTGGATGGAGGAGCGTTACCGCCACATCCCCGGACACTATGTGCGCTTCACGGGGTACCCGTGCTCCTGGACCTTCTACCACCACCTGCGCCCAGAGATCCTGAAGGAGTTCACCCTGCACGACCACGTGCGTGAGGAGGCCCAGGCCTTCCTGCGTGGTCTGCGGGTGAATGGGAGCCAGCCGAGTACCTTTGTGGGTGTCCACGTGCGCCGAGGGGACTATGTGCATGTCATGCCTAACGTGTGGAAGGGCGTGGTGGCTGACCGGGGTTACCTGGAAAAGGCCCTGGACAGGTTCCGGGCACGCTATTCGTCTCCAGTCTTCGTGGTTACAAGCAACGGTATGGCTTGGTGCCGGGAGAACATCGACGCCTCTCGAGGAGACGTGGTGTTTGCCGGCAATGGAATTGAGGGTTCACCAGCCAAGGACTTCGCGCTCCTCACCCAGTGCAACCACACCATCATGACTATTGGAACCTTTGGGATTTGGGCTGCCTACCTGGCAGGTGGTGATACCATCTACCTAGCCAACTACACTCTTCCGGATTCTCCGTTCCTCAAAATCTTTAAGCCGGAGGCCGCCTTCCTACCCGAGTGGGTGGGCATCCCGGCAGATCTGTCCCCACTCCTTAAACACTAACACCAGCCCGTCCTTGGTCCCACTTCCACTTCAGGGCAGAAGGAGTCACTTGTTACATCCTAGGAAGAGCCTTCTACTGGGAAGACGTGCGCCTTGGGCTGCCAACGGAAAGGACTAACATGTTCAGAAAACCTATTTTACATGTTAGATACCACCAGCTCCAACATTCATTAACAGTTCAGACATCATCAATGGCCCCTGTTCCTGAAAACTCCTAGCAGGGCTTCACCGTTTTTCAGCACAGCTGTCTCATGGCGCCAGACCAGCTGTCACCCGCAGACAGCCACTTCCAGAGGCAACAAGAAAAGGTGTGTTATTGTCTTTACTTTAGGTTCCTTTTGAAGGTGAGACAAACTCACATTTGTCGTTAGCATTTCCACAGTGGGGCAGCATGTGACAGGCAACAGTCATATAGGAAGCCTGAGAAAGGAGAGGAGGCCGGCTTGCTCTTTTTATAGCAACTGCCTTTCACCAACTGACTGGAGTCTGCTGAGAACTGTCAACCCCTTTGAAGGTGGTGCCTTCAGTGACCTAGGAACTTCTCATCGTCTAATAAGATTTTTTAAATTATGGATATCTGTGTAGGTATGTGCAATACCTTCCGAGGCCAGACCTGGGTGTTGGGTCCCTGGCTCTGCCTCTCGAAGGTCTCACCATCAGCACACAGAGGACCAAAGGCCACTCCAGTGAAAGCCACACCTCTCCCAGCATCCTCTGTCCCCTTGACAAGAGTTGTGTCACTATGTGCTCACGTGGCTTACTGTGAGTCAAGAGGAAGGAGAATGATGGGATTGGTTTAGTCCGGGATCCAAAGTAGGAGTTATTCACTGCACAATCACTTGGTCACAAGGGATGCGGGAGTTACTGTGAACCCATAGTCTTCACACCCAGTTGCTTGTCCTTGGGACTTGGTCCACCAAGGGCTCCTTCTTCGCCTACTCTGTCCATCTGAGAAGAACTGTGTGAGTGGAATTCAGATGCATGTCCACCTCTGCAGCCCTGGTGGGACACCCCAGGCCTAGGGAACTCCTCCAGATGTTTCAGAGTATCTTACCATCTTGTTACACTTCATGTGTGAACACACACCATGCTATCCCTCTCACAGTTAAAGAATCAACCTATGTAGGTTAATCTGTGGTTGGGGAGGAAGAGACCTCAAAAAGGTCTTATCTTGGGACATCAGAATCCCAACGTGTCTCTCCAGACCCGCTGCTAAATTGGAAGTGCTGATCCTGTGCATGAGAAGTAGCCTGGAGTGGCCATGGTGGCGCCTGCCTTTCATCCTTGCACTGTGATGGTTAAGGCAAGAGGCCAGCCAGCCTGGTCTATATCCTGAGACCCTGTCTCAAAAAAGAAAATTCTCAAACTGGGTGTAGCGGTGCACACTGGTGGTCCCAGCATTAGGTAAGTGCAGAAAGATCAGGAGTTGGAAGTCACCCACAGCTACATAGGGAATGCAGACCAGTTTGAATTGTATGAGACACCCCACACACACCCCAAGCTCAGAAACAGAAAGAAAATCACAAAATCTAAGCTTGGCAGTGGTGGTGTATACTTAGGAGCCAGAGGCCAGTAGATCTCTGAGTTTGAGGCTACCTGGGCTACACAGAAATCCTATGTGAAAAAAAAATTTTTTTTTTCAAAATTCAAAACAAATAAAAATGTGTCTCTCCATCACAATTTCATGGTTTTTGTTTGCTTGGTCTTTTGAGACAGTATCTCTACATAGCCCTAGCTGTCGGCAAACATACCAGGCTGGCCTTGAGAGTGATAAGATCAAAGGTGTGTGCCAATCATGCTCAGTCCAATTTTACATTCTTGAACGTGATAGAGTGGGTTTGAGTCGGTCCTCCATCTGCCTAGCTGGGCCGTGACTGCAGTACATGTGTAATCCCAGTGCTCTGGAGGCAGAGGCAGGTAGGCAGAGATCTCTGTGAATTCCAGGCTAGCCTGGTCCACATAGTGGATTCCAGGACAGCCAGGGTTATGAAGAGACCCTCTCTAAAAAAAAAAAAAAAAAAAATCAAAAGATAAAACAGCAGAAAAAAAAAAACAGAAAATGAATTAAAATTTTAAAATTGACCACATGGTAGATGAACTGAGTTTATGGAAAGCAATGGGATCTACCTATCAAAGGGTGGACCATTTGGAATGTGAATCCTATCCTCCAAATGACGTCAACCTAGACCATCTCTACATCCACTGATTTTTGACAGTCATCTACAGTTAAGATAAAGGATCCCGTGTAGTCACCCACACATCCAATTTGAGCACGCTGGAAACTGAAGCCTGACAATGTTCAGTTTGAGAACAGCCTGGGCTACATAAGGAGATTTTAGTCTTGTAGGAGGGCAGGGAGGAAGAAGGAAACAAGATACCTCACCGTCTATGAAGATCAAGAGTGGCATTTGGAGGAAAGCCTGAGACCCCCAAGGACACTGAAGCCACTGGAGGGACTGCACATGTGAAGATAGGATCGCAGCGGTGAGGAGTATGCCACTGGCAGGCGAGCACCCAGGCCAGACCTGCACCGGCCTTCCAAATGCTCACCTTCTAGAGAGTTCCTGGGCCATCCGACCCTACCTCTCCCAGGGCTGGCAGGGCTTCACGCTGCTCTCCCATAGATGGTGACAGTGGGACGGAGACAGGAATAAGACTTGGTTGGAAATTGGTGTCCTGTGGCCGGAGACACCAACCAGGACAGGGAATGGGTTACACAGCTCAGAGAGTGCAGCTGTGCCTGGGGAAAGATGTGGGGAGAGGGGTGGAGCGGGGGCGGGGGGAAGCAGCCAGAGGGCCAATCAGAAGTGGCAGAGGGATAGGTGGAGGTTAGCTGTAGGCAGGACCTCGGTAGCCAGAGATGGGGAGAGACTGACATGGAAGTGAGCACAGTCAGATGCTGGGTCAAAAAACAAGAACAATGGGCTGCTCCTCCAGGAACTGTCGCAGTACCAGGCACCCAGTTCAGGCTTGGGTTACAGGTGCCTCAAGCTTCCAAGGGCCTGAGTACATATGTGGTGTGCCTATAGGCCCACAAAGAAAAATGTAAAAATAAATAAGAAGGAAAATGTCTAGAGCCCGAAGAGGAAGCCCACCACACCCTGTTGACCCTCCAGGCCTGGGAACCCCCGTGTTAGCTTTCAGCTCATCACAGGGCGCTTCAGGACAGCTCTGCCCATCTCCAGCCCAGACTGGCCACCACTTTTCTGCTGTCTTGCTCAGAGCACTGAACCTCGCTAGCTTCCCGAGAGCCAGCTTCTTCCACTTTGAGGTCTTCACATGTTCTTTTTCCTCTTCCAGGATGCTATCTTCCCAAAAGTTCTCTACCAGCACTCCCTAACCCTTGGAGGCTTAGCTATTTCTCTGAGCTCTCTTCTAATCCCCAAGGTTTCTATCTCCTTCAGAAACCCTGATCTGTCATAGCTCCATGACACTACATATCACAGCCACAGAAATGATACCACGTGATACCATGTATCACAGCCACAGAAATGTCAGTCTGCACTTGGATTGTAATCTGACCTTTACCAAAGTAGAAACTCAAGCTCTTGTTTTTCTTTAACTCTGAGGGTCCAGATTATACCCTGATCCATCCGATTGACATCCCACATTTATACCTCCTGTCCCTTTAACTCTAGCCCCATCTTTCCCAATAACCTGATCTCAACAGAAAAGGAAAATTAGACAAAATTTACTGTCAGGCCCAAAGGCACAGGAGATCGCTCATGTCTGGTAGTCTCACGTGTTCAGCCTCAGCTCTCCTCAAGCACCCTTGTCTCATTCTTGTTTGTGACACAGGGTAACCTCATGTAACCCAGGCTGGCCTTGAACTTTCTATACAATTGAAGTTGATCTTGGGCTTCTGATCCTCCTGCCTCAGCTCTTCATGCCTATTGCCCTAAGTGTTAGGATTACAAGTGTAAACTACCACTCCGAGCTGTATTTCCACACTTGAAAGTCCTGGGCTACCACACAAGAAGTCCAGTGGAGCCCAGCAGAGAGAACAAGTGGAGAACAAGAAAGGTCCAGACACCCAGTGCCCCGGAGGGGGCGTCCAGACACCCAGTGCCCCGGAAGGGGTGTCCAGACACCCAGTGCCCTAGAGGGGGTGTCCAGACACCCAGTGCCCTGGATGGGGCGTCCAGACACCCAGTGCTCCGGAGGGGGTGTCTACACACCCAGTGCCCCGGAGGGGGCGTCCAGACACCCAGTGCCCCGGAAGGGGTGTCCAGACACCCAGTGCCCTGGATGGGGCGTCCAGACACCCAGTGCCCCGGAGGGGGCGTCCAGACACCCAGTGCCCCAGAAGGGGTGTCCAGACACCCAGTGCCCTAGAGGGGGTGTCCAGACACCCAGTGCCCTGGATGGGGCGTCCAGACACCCAGTGCTCCAGAGGGGGTGTCTACACACCCAGTGCCCCGGAGGGGGCGTCCAGACACCCAGTGCCCCGGAAGGGGTGTCCAGACACCCAGTGCCCTGGATGGGGCGTCCAGACACCCAGTGCCCCGGAGGGGGCGTCCAGACACCCAGTGCCCCAGAAGGGGTGTCCAGACACCCAGTGCCCTAGAGGGGGTGTCCAGACACCCAGTGCTCTGGATGGGGCGTCCAGACACCCAGTGCTCCGGAGGGGGTGTCCAGACACCCAGTGCCCCGGAGGGGGCGTCCAGACACCCAGTGCTCCGGAGGGGGTGTCCAGACACCCAGTGCCCCGGAGGGGGCGTCCAGACACCCAGTGCCCCGGAAGGGGTGTCCAGACACCCAGTGCCCTGGATGGGGCGTCCAGACACCCAGTGCCCTGGATGGGGCGTCCAGACACCCAGTGCCCCGGAAGGGGCGTCCAGACACCCAGTGCTCCGGAGGGGGCGTCCAGACACCCAGTGCCCCGGATGGGGCGTCCAGACACCCAGTGCTCTGGATGGGGCGTCCAGACACCCAGTGCCCCGGATGGGGCGTCCAGACACCCAGTGCTCCGGAGGGGGTGTCTACACACCCAGTGCCCCGGATGGGGCGTCCAGACACCCAGTGCTCCGGAGGGGGTGTCTACACACCCAGTGCTCCGGAGGGGGTGTCTACACACCCAGTGCCCCGGATGGGGTCAGCCTCGTCCCCATCCATCATTGTACCAACACATCTGAAGGGAGCATACTGGATATGCTCAGCCATCTGGGCTTAGGGATGATGAGGACACCTCCACCCCCAGCCCCACCCCCACCATCCTATGGGCCCGAATAACTGCCCTGCAGAGTCCAGTAAACCATAGCCACTTCCAGTTCTGCTCTGAATATACATTGTCCCACACTGACTCATGGTGCTATTGGGGAGGTCCTGAAACTTCAGGATAGGTCTGAGGGGTATCTCATCCTAGCTCCTTTCCCTCTTCCTCTCTTCTACCTTTACTTCCTGTCCACCATGAGGTGAAGAATCTGCTCCACGTATTTGGCCACCATGGTGTCCCCTCGAGGCACATGGGGTCAAGCAGGTTCTGAAAACCTGCGCAAATTAAGTCCCTCTCCCTACCTACTCTCTCTGGAGTGTGTTGGTCACAACTGCGTGACAGTAACTGATGCAGCTCGGGTTCTGTGGGTTTGTTAATAAGCGCAAACATGGACGCAGCCTGTCCAGTCTCGTGAGCCTCAGGCCACAGGAGATCCACAGTTTAATTCACCAGGCAGACATCCCCACCCCCAACCCCCCAGCATGAGGTGGAGGCGGAGGCTCACCTGAGAAGCATTCTATCTCCTCTCCCCTTTTATCTATCTTCCCACCTCATGGCTCCTGGAAACTTCAATAAACCATGAGAGTTGGATAATCTCAGCACCCAGGAGGATGAAGCAGGAGGATTGTCACAAGCTTGAGGCCAGCTTGGCACTACATAGCAACACTTGCTCTCAAAAACAAAACAAAACAAAACAAAAAGCCAAGAAAGCACTGGGGTGGAGGTGGGGTCATAAGTTCAAGGTCATAGGAAGTTTGTGGTCAACCTCCCACTAGCAGCTTCTGGTCCTCTCACCTCTAACTAGAACTTGGGGTGCCGTCCTTCTTCTACACTCACATGGTCCTTTCCTGAACTCAAACAACACAAAGATCCAGCTCCCCAGATGGCAGGCAGCCATCCAGTGTCTGGAGGGAGGAAGGGGCGCACACAACCTGCAGGTCTCTGAAGGAGGCAGCAAGCTTGTTTGCACTGCAAATGAACCCCCCAGCCCCAACTATAGGGCCTGGGAGGGAGTCATACAGAGGCCCATTAGACAGGTCCAGGCACATAAACACATCAGCAGCAATGAGTCAGGAGGGGATGAGAGCATCTCAAGTCCTCTGTAGTCGGAGGGTCTTTGTGGGTGCAGACGACCTCTCCTTAGAAACCCAAGGGTCTATCACCATGGATCTGGTAGCAGTTCCCAGAGCCGACTGCCACTGGGCTCAGACAGGTCCGCAGAGAAGATGCTCGGGCCTGGAGGCCCAGAGCCCAGTGGTGGACCCCCACTCAAGGCCTCCAGCCAGTCCAAGGAATCGGTGAGGGCCCTTGGAGAAGGGGACAGGGAGCTTGTGGGGGACGGTAGTGAAGAAGAGAAGACGGAAGAGAAGCCTTCCGAGTCCGGGGAGGGAGACAGCAGGTCAAATGAGCCAGGGAAGTCCAAGGGGATGGGAGGCAGCAGGTCTGCAGGAGGAGTGTGAGCTTTAGGGGGATGGGTTCTGCTCACTGCGCAGTTCCCAACCCACTTCTCCCTCGAACCCAGGAGTTCCCAAGTTCAGTTCCTCCCCTAAATGAGGGAGCTAATCTCCTACCATCTGGCTCCTCCTGGTCTTCCAGGATGTCATCGATGTCGCGGTTTGGAAGCAGCTGTGGAGGAGCACACGCCACGTGACCCTAGGTCCTGCTTAGGTCTCCAGCCCAGTCCCTGAGCCTCCCCAGCCCGGCAGCCTTTTTCCACCTGCGCCCTACGGATCGCTTCCTGCAGCTCCTCTTCCAGAGTCAGGCTAGCTGGAGAAGGTGTTGGGAAGGAAGCTGGAGTTGGAACTGGAACTGGATCTGGAGCTGGATCTGGAGCTGGGGCCGGAGTCGGAGCGGGAGCCGGAGCGGAAGCAGCAGTGGGAGTCGGAGCGGAAGCAGCCCCCAGGGGATCCGTAGCTCCAGAAAACTTCAGCCTATGACTTGTCGCACTTCCCTTCACCTAGAACCAGGAAAGGTGGGATTTCAATAAGTCCAGAACACCAAGCGAGGTTCTGCTGCCAGGCCCTGACCCGGCCCTTCCTTCCTTGGCTTTACCCAATCCTTTCAAAAGAAAACAAAACACTTTATTTACTATTTGTGTGTGTGCGTGTGTGTGTGTGTGTGTGTGTGTGTGTGTATACATCAGAGGATAACTTTCAGAGTCGGGCCTATCTTTCAACTCATCTTGTGGCTGTACCTCAAGTAGGCTGGGCAGTAAGCGCTCTTACTACCTAAATAAGATTACAGGCCTCGCCCCTATTCTTTCATTGGTTTTTCTACCTTAAACTACGCCCTTCTGGTATTCTCAACTACATCCTCAGACCAACCAATGCTTGGCCACCCCTAAACTTTAGGGGCCTCTCTTGTTGAGACCCGACCCCTAAGTGCAAATCAGGCCTCCTTTTTAGCATTTTATTGGCTAATTTTCCAAGGTCCTCGCTCTATTTCTCCTTCTCTTCTCTTTATTGGTCCATGTGTACACAGCCCCGCCCTCACCGTGCCGGGCAGCCGGGTAGTTCCCAGAGCCTTGGGCTTGAGGCGCGGCCAGGGAGCAGTGGCCTCTTTGTCCTCGCGCCGGGGTTTCTGCCGGTCTCTGGGCGGGGTGCCACCACGCATGCGCTCCAGGAGCATCGCTTTGGTACCGGACACCGGGAGTCCCCGCAGGCGCAGCTGCTGCCTAAGCTCTGAGACCTGAGTAGGGGGTAGGGAGAGGAGGATCTGAGCTATCTCTGGGGAAGGATGACTAGGGAATCAAGAGGTGGAGCCACAATCCAGACGACTTTCCCAGGCCAGAGGCCCTGAAGTTATGAGGTCTGGTGTCGGCCCTGGGACACTGCACACTAAACTCACCGTCAGCTCTTCCAGTTTAAGGGTCTGAAGTTCCAGCTTGTGTGAAGGGGGCGAGGGACTGGAGACACTCGGTGAGGAAGGCTTCATCCTAGGGACAGGCATGAGGGGGCGGGGACAGATGGGACAGAGGGAGAAAGGCATTTAGGGACCTTAAAATGGGCTGGAGAGATGGCTCAGAAGTTAAGAGCACTGACTGCTCTTCCAAAGGTCCTGAGTTCAAATCCCAGCAACGACATGGTGGCTCACAACAATCTACAATGAGATCTGATGCCCTCTTCTGGGATGTCTGAAGACAGCTTCAGTGAACTTACATATAATAAATAAATCTTTAAAAATAATAATAAATTTAAAAAAACGGGCATTCGGAGAATGCAGGAAAATGAGGAATTCTGGCCCTCCGGTGGAGTAAACACGGGGCTGATTTTGTGGGTGTGGAAGATATGAAACTGGGGTGTCTCCACAGACAACTGGGAGCATTCACAGCCGGGGTTCTCGGGGAGGAGGTGCCAGGGCGAGCTCCTCTCCTTCGCACTTTTGGGTTTGAGGGAGGAGGATGGGGCCTGAGTTTCTGGTCCCCTGGAAAATAGAAATGAGAGTCCTACCGAGAGTGTGGTCTCTGTGAGTTTTTCTTTTCCCACGGAGGTGGTTCCGGGGGGCCCAGGGTTGACCTCTCCACTTGGAGATCTGCCCTGGCCCCTTGTCTCTGTTCTGGAGGCATGTACAGGTGATATGTCAAGTTCCCTCTGACCTTAGGCTCCTTCCAATGTTGGGAGTTCTTGGGAGATTCCTGCAAGAGCAAGTAAGGCTCAGGTTTGGTGGTTTGGCGGCTCACCACATCTGTCACCCTAGCTCCAGGGAGCCTGGGGCAGGATAGGGAGTTCAAAGACAGCCTTGGCATATATAGTGAGTTTGTCTCAACAAACAAAGAGGAAAAAAAAAAAGCCAGGATGATGCTTCAGCATGGTCACCACCTTCCTGGCCTACAGAATGTGTAGTGTCAGCTTTGCGACACCAGAAAGGCAAGGCATTTCCTAGGAGAACTACACTGTCTCGGGCACTTGTCCTCCTGTCTAAACTTACCTTCTTTGGAGACCTCCAAGGACTGTATGCTGGCTCAGGGGACATGATGCCAGGGCTGACAAGGAAAGAGGCAGGAACAGGGGGCAAAGCTGGAGTCAGAGCTGGGGCTGAGGCTGAGATCCAGGGATCTGAATCAGAGGCTGAAGAGATAAGAGGAGGATTCGGAATAGGCCAACAGAGAGTTGGCTAGCTAGGGTGGAGAGTTGCCAGGGGGAAGGAGGGCTAGCCTGGAGCAAGAAGCATAAACCAAGCTGTCCCGCTGGCCCCCTCCTGGGTACCCAGATTTTCACATTTTCGAAAAAGGAAGAGCGTTTTGTACTTAGTCAGCAAAGGGTCTGTTTGTTTAGGATCACAGATATGTAGCATATCCCTGGGACAGGACCAGGTGATGTCTGTATCCCCTGACTCTAGGGAAATGGACAAATCAAAAAGCTATATTCAGACATTGAGCATGGAAGAGGCTGGGATACCTGACTCCGCCCAGGAAATATTAGGGTATCTGGGGTGGGATAGCTGAGCAATAGGAAACAGAGCTCAGTGGGTGGAGAAAATGACAGGCTGGGGTTTCACTCCCGTGGGGCCCGGCATGCATGCTCTTTGGGGACTGAGGCCACGATCCCTTCCCTTTGGGGGCCCACACTTACTGCAGTCTTGATTCCGTCTGTGGATCCGAAGCTGTAGGACTGAGGAAGGAGAAGGGAGGTGGGACAGGGAAGGCGGGAAGGGAGTGTCCAAGGCCTGACTTGGCTGGCGGGTGGGAGCTGCAGTTGTTGGCGGGACACACGTGCCCAGCCCCTTTACACTCCCCGGGCGGGTGGGCAGGCAGCCTGCTCCCTCTCCCTCTCCGGGGCCTCTTGCCTGCTCCTGCCAGCTAAGCATCTTGGGCCAGAGCCACTCCTGAGACTGCAAGCTAGCCAGCCTGCGGCTGAGAGGCAGCCATACTCCTGGCTCCACCTGCCACTTCAGGAGTCTGTGACCACCCCGGTGCCTTCGCCATCTTGCCAACCTGACTCATCGACCCCTCGCTTCCTTTTTTCCATGCAGTGTTGTCCCTGGCATTCCCCACAGCCAGCATCCTGCAAACCGAACCCTGAAGCTCCAATCTCTCTGGTCTCTGGTTTGCACATACGACTTTACATGACGTCCCACCCAAACTTACTCTTGCTGGCACGCACCCACATAAATGCCATTCACATGTTCAAGACTTGACCCTCAGATTTCCCAGTGCACATTTCTGCTCTTCTCTGATTGTTCAGAACTCTTTGTGTTGGCAACAATCATGGCTAATGACACTTTCAAGGCTTGATAGCTCTTGGTCCCCCTGCCACCCACACATGCAACTCAGGTCCCATTTTGTTCTTCTGCTTTGCCTACAGGTCAGTTTAAGTCCTTTGCAGCATATGCACTCTTGGGTGTCCCCACCTATGGCTTAGCAAGCCATGTGCACATTCATCTACTACTTCACTTCATAGCACAAATGACATTGTGTGTGAACATCACCGGTAGATTCACACACGCCAGAGAACAGTGTTACTGGGACCCTGGGCCCTGGCTCCAGGACCCCTCCCCACATGCATAGAGACAAGCAACCTCTCACCAGAGCGGAACTTGGAACGGATGATTTGGGAGCGCTGGGAGGAGGCTGCCAGGGTCATTGCCAAGGCTGGGGTGGAGACCTGGACAGAGGAAGCCAGAGCTACCAGAGTGCGGAGTCAAAGTGAGAGAGGCTGCTATTGGGGAAAATGTGGAGACAGCGTGGAAGATTAGAGACAAAAGTACTGGGTCAGATCAGCTCTTTTGGGGAACGACTGATCTTGGGCCCTGGGTCTGAGAAAGGAGGGCTGGTCCTGAACCCCAGGGTGTGAGAGACACAGGCTGGGGCCTGGAGCCCTAGGACTGAAGAAAGACTGGGACCTTGAGTTCTGGCGTGAGGGGGAAGTACTTGGACATGGACTACTGTGTCTGAAGAAGGCTTTGGGCCTGGAGCTCTGAGTCTGAAGCAAGAGGGCTGGGTCTCAATCCCTGGACCGTGGCAGTACAGGAAGGACCTGAGTCACGGGCGCCTGCATCCTAAAGGGGAGAGCATTGGAATCTGGAGCTCTGGGCCTTTGAAAGTGCAGGAAGCAGTCGTCTGGAGTCTGAACACTGGAGGAGGAGATTAAGGACTAGAACTGCATGCTGTTAGGGACCAGAATCCAAGATTTGGGACAGACGGGAATCAAGGACTATGACAGGTGTCTGGGAAACACAGGAGTCCCTGAAACAGATTGAGTTGAGTGTCATGCACCGGGCTCTGTGGGAAAGATTTTGGGACCAGAAGGGGCAACCAGAACGGAGAATGAAGGGTAAAAAAGAGGATCCCCGAATCTACCCAAGGGGCTTCTCACCAGGTAGGCTCCGCTCAGCTGTGCCTTGAAGCGGGTGGAGTCTCTCGGACTAGGCTGGAGACCTTAGGCTCCACCCCACAAGTTTAGGGCCGCCCTCGACTCCCCTTTCTAGGGCGAGTGGGAGCCAAGAGAGCGAGCCTTGGATCAGAAACCCTGCTAGGATCCAGAAAAGGGGCGGGGCACACATGCCGCGAGGACCTGCCAGGCTCTCTTCGAGGGTTCCCTTACTATCTCCTCCCCCGAGTCCCGAGCTGTGGGTTGGGTGGAGCGGTCACTGGCGACAGACAGGAGCAGGTGCAGAGAGAGGGACCCGGGTGAGCAACAGCGGCAGGTGGTCGTGTTCAGACCCTGCCGGCAGGTGCCACCTGTTGGTTCTTTTTTTCCTGACACAGCAGTAGGAGTCAAGTTCAGAGGAGGGGAAAGTTCAGACATGAGGCCCAGACCCCTAGCTCTAAGAAAGGAAGGAGGCAGAAATCAGGACTCTAGGTCTGAGGGTGGAGGATTGAGTCTTAGGCCTCTGGTATCGGGGGGGGGGGGGGGGGGGAAGCTGAGGTTTGCATTCTTGGATCTGATGGAATAGGGCTAGTACCCGAGCGGTGCTGTGTGTTGGAATTCAGCGGTGTACACAGTAGGCAGACAGCATCGGAAGGACTGGGGAAGAAGGCTCGAGTTTGTACTTTGTGGGTAGGAGGGAGATGGTGGTGACCTGTTCTCACTGGTAGTACACGGGGTCTGATACTCAGGAGGACATGGTCCGGGCTGTGTTCCGATTTGTGTGGCAGTGCTCAGTACTCCAGGGTCACATTTCGTGCTAGAGGGCAAGCTGAGGCCATGGCTAGAAATATCTCCCCAAACTCGGCAGACGCCCAACGTTCCAAGCACAGTCCCTGGCACCTTAAAAGACAGTCTTTGCTAAGACCCCCAAATCTTGACAGGTTAGGTCAATACCACAGATATTTTTATTACTTCATGGCATTCACATCCCAAGCCCATCTTCCCATTGTCCCATCATCTACCAACCCAACAACTCAAACGCTCGGCGGTCTACTCAGGGAAAACTACAACTCCCAAAATGCTCTACGCCCAGGCGGGCTCCCTTAAGAACCGATGCAGTTTCAAGATGCGCGCGTTCCTTTGTCATTGGTTTTCAAGGTGTCGCAGCCACCGGGGGTCCATGGCGATGATTGGCTGGTAGCTCCTGCTGCTCAAGATCCCAGAGAAGGCGACGGAGCCTGCGCAGTTCTCGGTGCAATGCGTCATCTGTCACAGGGCCGGTGAGGCGCAGGCGTGAGCTGCCCAGGGGCAGGATGAGAGGCGGGTGCGAGGAAAAGCTTTCAAAGATATCCCCTGTGAGTACGAGGAAAACCGAATTAAAGACTCAGCCTGCGTGTCTCCTTAAGTAAGAAAAAACTACAAATCCCAGCATGAAACGTGGTTCTGTGTTCCAAAGAATGACGGGAATTTCAGCTAAAACTAAGGGGGAGGGGGGTGGGGAGACGGGAGGCCAAGGAGGTGACAGATAATCCCGGCACTCTGGAGGGAGAGGCAGGTGGATCTCTTTGAGTTCGAGGCCAGCCTGGTTTACAGAGTGAGTTACAAGACAGCCAGGGTTACAGAGAGAAATCCTGTCTCAAAAAACCAAGAAGAAAATAGGACCATTACCAGGAAAATAGGGTCCCAGATCCCTTGGAACCTTGAGGCTGGGCTGGGAAATCTTGGGAGATTTCTGAGGACAGAGAAACCTATTCCTATGTTAATTGAGTTAGGGTTAGAGATGTGGAGAGAAGAGGCTAGGGGATTAAGTCTAAGTCAAAAAACAATTACATGTTTGATTTCTTCTTAACTTACTGAAGGGGCCCCCAAAGTAAGCAAGCCCTACTACTGTTAACAATGGCAGCCAGTCTTTAAACCCTTCGGAGAGGGCTTCTGAATCCTGGGAAATGAAAGGGTCCAAACTCTCATCCAGTATCCTGGGTGAGAAAGTGGGGAGGGCTGGGAACAGGAACCCTTAGGTCTCAAGTAAAGAAGACATCTCCGCGTTTGTGAGCCCATTTTTGCACACCTGTGTCCACAGCATCTCGCTCTGCCGGTGGTGGGTCCCAGGCAGGCGGTGGTCCACGGCCCGGACCCAACTGGTAGTGGCTGAGAAGATGGTGGAGCTGAGCTGGAGTCAGGGTGGGGTAGTCAGTCCGTAGGCTGCTCCATGAAGCCTAGGGGAAGTCCCCAAGTTAGACAGACGGCTGTGGTCACAGCTGGGCCCCATAGGGCAGGCCAGCCATCCCAGTTTCTTAGGAGGTTGAGGCAAGAGGATTCAAAGTGCAAGGCCTGGTTGGGAAACATGGCGAAACTCTATCTCAAGATTTATAAAGTAGGGCTGGAGAGATGGCACAGCGCTTAAGAGCACCGTCTGCTCTTCCGAAGGTCCTGAGTTCAAATCCCAGCAATCACACAGTGGCTCACAACCAACCATAATGAGATCTGATTCCCACTGGGTGTGTCTGAAGAGAGTGACAGTGTACTCACATATAATATATAAATAAATCTTTTTTAAAGAAAAGGTTAAAAAGTAAAAAGGGGTCTGGAGATGCAGTCGGCGGCAGTGTTTGCCTGACATGTGCAACTCCCTGGGTTCAGTCTCCAGTGCTGTAATAAGATAGAAATCAGTGAAGTTAAGGGTCTGGAGTGAAGGCTCAGCGGTTAAGAACACTCGCTGCTCTTGCAGAGGACCCAGCTGAGAACTGGTTCAGTTCTCAGCACCTATGTGGTTTGTAAGTCTAGTTTCTGAAGATCTGCCTTCCACTTCTGGCACGTCATGGACATGGCGCACATATACACGTGCAGGCAAACACTCACGCATATAAAAATAAATCTTAAAGAAAAAAGTAGAGGCCTAGTGTGGTTGCGACCACCTTTAATCCCAGAAGACAGGGGTAGGTGAATCATTAGTGAGCTCAAGGCCAGACTGGTGAATTCCAGGTCAACCAGAGCTGCATAGCAAGATCTCAAGAATAAATAAATAAATAAAGAAGAAGAAGAAGAAGAAGAAAGATTATATGATCTACCTGATTCAGTTTTCTCATCTGAAGAAAACTGATGATAATCTACTTTAAATGGGGTGTTTGTTGACATTATCATCACAGTTCCCAGCATGCAATGAATGCCTAACCATCATTTTCCTCCATCTCAAACCAGAATTCTGACTCAACATGTCTAAGACATGGAGCGTAGAACACTTATTTTTAGCAAGTTCCAAGTCAGAAGCATTCAGACATCCATGCTCAGTAATTCTTGACACTGACTCCCATAGCTGCCAGTGATCCATCATGGTGTCTAAATCATCTCATGGGCTGGAGATGAAACGGGGTCACCGAGAGGCTGAACACAGAGGGTGACTGAACTGGGCTAGAGATTCAACAGTCAAAGTCATATAAAGCTGACCAGGAGTCACCTTGAGCAGGGAAGTGCGGGGCACACATAGCAGGTTCACAGCAATGGAGAGTTTCCGGAAGAACTCAGTGGCAATGTCACCCAGCCCGGCTCCCTGCAGCCAATCCAAAACAAGATCCAAGTTGGTCCTGATTTGGACGGCTCGAGACCATTGATAGAAAGGTCGGCCCTGACCTGTGTAGGAAGAAATGAGAGGCAATGAATGAACCTACTTCCCAGGCAAAGCTACCCAAAGCTGAAGCCTGAGCTTGGGTTATGTCTGCCTGGATTAGGGCTGGATAGTGCCTGGCTGTTCCCAGCACAACCCTCACCTCGTTCCATCAGTGAGTTGAGAAGTGATGCATTGGAGAAGAAGAACAAATAGCCAAAAGTCTGGGACACGAGATCGGGATGCAGCTCACACTGACTGGTCAGTTCTAGAGCTGCCTGGAACACACCCAGGGTAGGCCTGAGCCCAGGTGGCATGACCTCCAGCTCCGCACCAGGCCCTGGCAGCTCTGCCCCAGCGGTGAAAGGGTTACTGTCCAGGAGAGCTGGCAGGGTTGAATAAAGAGTCTGGGGAGGAAACAGAGGCAACAACCTGAGAGTGCAGGTCAGTGAAGACAATGGGGAATTCCATGAAGGGCTTCTGGGAATTGTAGTCCATTCTATCTTCACCACTGGAGGGGGGGGGGTTGTCTATGATCAAACCCCTATTTCATAGATGAGTTTCTAGCAGGTATTAGACTCCCTGGAAGAATCTGTCCTAAGAAATGTTTTCGGGAAGTATCTTAGGTATTTTAAGAGCATTTCTCATGCATTATGTAATCTGTAGTTCTCACAGAGAGATAGCTCACGTAGGACAGGACCCTGGACAAAAAAGGGCCTTCTTCAGTCAAGGAAATGTTTGAGTAGAATTTCCAAAGGAAACTAAAAGAATGGAGAGTCCAGAAGTAGGAGTTGGGTGGCGGCCAGCCAAGGGAAGTGAGAACAAGCAAGGACAGGAAATGAAGGCAATGACTTAGAAAGCTTAAGGGCGTGCTTGTCAACAACATACAAGAAGTAAACCCTCAGAGGAAAGGGCTTCACAGTCAAGGCCACTCCCAAAACATACAGACTGTATATTTCGGGAGATTCCCTTTTATTTTACAGATAAGAGAATCCAGTATACCATAACCAAAACCCAATTACCAATAGTAACGTCAAAGGTGGTGGTGGGGAATCAAGCCCCACAAGAATACTTCAGTGAAGAAGAAAAAGAAAAAAGGACGGAGGCTCAGAAAAGAGAAGTGATGTCAGCAAACACACAAAACTCAACAGTAAACTTCACAAGTGTAAGCTTTAGAAAAGAGGTGATTGATACAGAGGAGACCAACTCAGCTGGACAAGACATAAGGAGAGCAAAGACAGGAAATGAACCAGAAAGGAAGTGATGTCAGCCCACACAGGAAGTAGTGTGACAAGAGCAAGGTGCTAGGGTGAAATGGGAAGAGAACTCTTAAGTTGAGAAGGAAGTGACGTCAGAGCAACAACACAATGTCAGTCAAATGGAAAGCGAGAGTATTTCAGAAGGGAAGCAGTACCTTGGTGAGGTAGTAGACAGACTGCTGGAAAGTACACATGATGACCTCATCCAGGAGGGCCAAGGCCTCATCACACAATTCCAAGTCATTGCAGAGCTGTGGGTCCGAGGACAGGCCTGTGGGGGAGAGGGGGAACACACTGACCACTAGAGCCTAGGTCTGTAGGCTCAGGGCATGACAGAGGGCTAGAGTGGCCCAGGCCCCAGCTCACCCTCCTGGTCAGCCTCCTTCTCCATCTCTAGCACTTTCTCCTGAACAAAGCTCAACAGCTCTGTGGTGTTGGCCATCCACAGCATGAGTGGTCGCAGCTCCACAGACACAGCCTCCGGGGTCAGAGGCGCCTCGGGAACTCCCTCTGGGTGGCTAAGGTAAGAGGAGAGGGGACCGTCAACACAAAGACCAAACTTCAAGGTCTGAGTTTCTCCCACCCAAGGAGGCACAGAACTTGCACTAAAGGTGCGTGGGAGAACTGAGACCCAACCCTGTGACTCTCAGAGCCGTACACCCCAGCTTTCTCTTACTTCTCTGGCTGGCGGTCTCCAATTTCTTTAATTTTTTCCTGTAGAACAGTAAGATAAAAATCAGGGTAAGGGGCTGGATTGAGGGGATCGAGACTATGCAAATTCGTTTGCCTAAATGGACCTTTCTTGAGCACAAACGTGTGTGCTCATACACGCGTCTCTCTGTGTGCGCATGTATGTCACAGAGCTGGCTCCATGTTTTCATATGTGTGGGGGCACATGTATGTGGAGGCCTGGAGTTGATGTTGGTGTCTTCTTTAGAGACTCTCTACTGAGGTGGGGGCTGTCCCTGAACTTGGAACCTGTTAATTCCAGCTATCTACCTAGTCAGTTGGCTCCAGAGAAGGCTGTCGAGGTTCCCTGGGTGCTAGGATGACAGGTGGTTGCCATGTCTTCCCAGCTTTTACATGGGTTCTGTGGACCTCAAGCTTACAAGACAAGCACTTTCCCCCTTGAGTCATCTTCCCAGTTACACACATAGACAGACACACAAACATACACACATACACCACACCCAGAGAGAGACACAGACACACCACACACACACACACACACACACACACACACACACACACACGCCTTTTATTGTTAAGACTTCCATTAGCATTGTCCGGCTTCCGGCCCTTTAACTTTGTGTTTTTAAGTTTTTTGTTTGGTTGATTTTTGTCGTTGTTTGTTTGTTTGTTTGTTTTGAAACATAGCCCTAGCTGTCCTGGAACTCACTCTGTAGACCAGGCTGATCTTGAACTCCCAGAGATCCACCCGCCTCTGCCTCCTGAATGCTGGGATTAAAGGCAATGGGCCACCACCGCCTGGTGCCTTTTAACTTCTTCGTTTGAGACAGTGTCTAACTAAGTTGTCCAGGCACAGGTCTTAACTTTTCTCTGTAACCCAGCCAGGCCTTGAGCTTGCAATCCTCCTGCCTCAGCCTCGTTTTTAGGTGGGATGACAGGGCTGTACCACCAGGCATACTCCCATTCTAACTCTACAGTCACAAGTAATCTGTTCACTTTGTTCCCTTCTGCTCAAATGGAGTTTCTTCTTATGACCAAGAAAGTCTCTGACCCCTCTAGGACCTCACTCAACAAGACTGTCCCCCTCACTCTGGAGTATTCCTTCCAGTCACTTCTACAGCATTTACTGATCCTCTCGGGGTTTTTTTTTGTTGTTGTTGTTGTTGATTTTACTGTTCAAAGTTCCATGCCCCACGGGCTGGCCAACTCAGTCCCCACAATGACCTCTCCTAACGTCTCAAGATTCTCGTCCGATGGCATGTCCCCCCACATTCCCGAGTGGCTTTCTTCCATGTCCACAGCTCCAAGGGCAGAAGCAGGAAGATCTCGAGTTCAAGGTCAGCCTGGACAACTTAGTGAAACCTTTTCCACAAATAAAAACTAAAAAGAGGGCTGGGATGTGGCTGAGCAATGCAGTCAGTGCCTGTCTAGAGTCCCGGAGGGACAGGTCAAGGGCAAGGCTGGGCTCAGCACAAGAGCACCTGCCCAGAATCCATGGGTGAGGGACTGGGGAGGCGTCTCAGCAGTAGAGCACCTGCCTGGCATACTGAGAGATCTGGGTTCCATCCCAAGTACTACTAAACAAATCTAAAAATCTAAAAGTAGTTACTTCTTGAAGCACAGTGGATGGATGGATCCACCGGTCCAGGACCCTATGTGTGTATTAGCTCAGCCTATCTCAAAGCATTATGGGAAACATAGTTTCTTCTTGCCTGAGGCTTGAACAGGGAGCTAGCTGGTTGAGGTAGAAGAGATACTGTGGAAAATTTATAGGAGAGGGCAGGAATATGGCAGAAATGACCTGTGACGTGCAGGTGGGTGGCTGATGATGGAAAAGAGAGGGGGCAACCGGAAGACTTGTAGGACAAGGGGGTGCTCACCCAAACGGCCTCTTTGATCAGCCGGGCCAGGCGACCCAGCAAACGAGGCAGATGGCCCAGCTCCAGCTCCCTCGCCGAATGCTGCACACACAGTGCTAACAGAGTGGCGGGCCCTAGCGGAGGCAGGTCCCCTGCGCCCGAGGCTGCAGCGCGCACGATCTCGCCCAACAGCGCCTCTTCCTCTCGTGGTCTGAACCGCAGCACCGGCTCGCGGCCGTCCAGGTAGGCGGCCAGCGCCTCGCCACGCTCCTGCAGGCCACGGCCACACAGACGACAAGAAAAGGCCCAGCCCGGTCCGGGTGGCGCGGCCCCAGGGCGCGCAGGCAGCCAGGATGGCCGAGCGGGCCCAGAGCCCCCCGCGCGGGGGTCCTTGTACATGAACAGGAAATGCTCTCCTAGGCCTAGCAGGTCTCCGGGGTGCAGCTCTGCCTCTCGCAGCAAAAGACAGCCATTGTGTGTGACCGGAGCGCCTCGGGATGGGCGCACCATGGCCGGGGGCTCAGGGCCCGCGCGCACCGTGCAATGTCGAGGCAGGATGTCTGGGGCGTTGAGGAAGGTGTCCACATATGGGGCTGGGGATCCGCCGCGGGACGATGAGGGCCCACCCCGGCCGAACACATGCTGCTCTCTTGTCATCACATACACCACGAAGTCCTAGAGCAAAGCAGAAGTTGCTGCTGTGGAGATGGATGTGTCCAAACAGCACCCTTTGGCCACACTAGACTCTTTCACTCCACATTACCTCTAAATGATAACCTCCAGGATCTCTCCTGGGTTCTCAAGGGCTCTTTGACTCTTTGAGCATCCTTTACCCGTGAATACCCTATTCCAAAACACTTTGTGGTTCCCTCCGTTTTGGGGGAAAAAGGGTTTATGGGGAAGGCGATAGCACCGTGGCATTCACGTAGAGGTCAAAAGTTAACTTGTGAATATGTTTTCTCCTTCTACCATATGGGATCTGGGGCTATAACGCAGGTCTTTAGTCTACAGTAAGAGCAGTGGGTGCTCTTACCTGTAGAGGGATCTCTGAGCCATAGCTCCACCCTTTAAAATAGATCATTTGCATGGCCTCTACTGACTCAAAAAAAAAAAAAAAAAAAGAAAGAAAGAAAGAAAAGAGAGAGAGAGAGAGATTTCCAAACAATGTTCTCCTATAAATCACCTTCTCAACTCTTCTGAATGAACTGTGCCGTTCCTTTAGTGGACTCTCCTGTACCATCCAGCCCCATGGACAGTGGCTTCCACAGACACCCTGCCGCCTTCCTAAAGTGGTCTGTACCATCACCCCGGAGCCCCACTTGTCAATTCTCCGGTGTATTTTCCTGCCCGGTAACAGTTTGTCTTGGAATCATCTCAAAGCAAGTAAAGACTGGATGTCTTTATGAAGATACCCCACGAACCAAAGGGATCCCATTATCTCCACCCAATGAAGATGCACTTACAAGAAGAGCCCCCTCCCCCCAACAGACTTTCTTTCCACCCAGTGATGGACTCACTCCCAAGGAAATATGCCTACAATGGACTCATCCTTGACTCAGGATGGAGTTCAAAGTTTCTCCCTGTCAATTAATGGAGGCTCTCAATCTCCTCATCCCAAAGGTCCAGAGACCTCCACAGAGACAGTAGTTCTTTTAAAAATGTTTATAGATGCTTCAAAGAGGGCCCCTTCTTACATGCCCTATTTGATCCACTAATTGGAAAGATAAATTGCACAAGACCCTGGTCTAAAAGTGAGCTCACCTCCATCTTTAAAAATGGATGCACCATCTGACCCCCTTTCTAACATAAATCTACTGCTTGTGTTCTAGTGACACTCAAATATGTAATACATAGAAACATGGCCTATGGTGCAGGTATGCCGTGCCAGGTACTCAGGAGGCCGATGCAGGAGGGTCTGACTAGAACTCCTGTCTCTACTTAAAATGGCTGCAAGGATGGTTTAGAAGTCCACTGCCTGTCTAGAACCCACCAGTGAGGGTTAGGAGCTTTGCATGGGGATAGAGCACCTGCTTAGCTGGTGGGAGGGCCTGGGTTCAATCCTCAAAACTACAAACATAAAAATGCATACAGGATTCAATGCCTCCCTGCCAACGCAAACAAGAGGTCAGGTGGTTTCCATGGGAACCTTTATAAATGGATTAGTCTATTTCTCCCATCAAGAAAGGCACCATTTCCAGAACAAAGATCTAGGTACCAAACAAAGATTTCCCTGACCTAGGACACAGACTTTCCTTCAAGAAACGGATGTTTGCTAGGGATGTCCTTTTGACAATGGACTGGCCTTTGACCAAGACCATGTTTTCTTCCAACTCTGAATGGAAGGAAACATTCACTATACCCCCTCAAATGGGATCTTTGCATCTGCCTTCCACCTCAGCTCCCACCATGCTGCTTCCTATTTAGAAACCCTTGTGGGAACTGCCATTATACTGGAGAGGGCCTCAACCCAAGGCATGCTGGGTGTTGTAGTTTCTTCTGATGTGGCTCTATGAGTAGGGGAGATAGTGCTAACCTGAGCATCCTGGTAGCCCTGGAGCAGAAGGAAGTAGGGACGGTTGCTGGGTGCCTGAATGAGGCACTGAGTCAACTGATCGAAGTCTCCTGGGTCCGTTGGTACCATCTGAGCGTCAGCTGCCCCTGGGGCCATGCTTAGTGCCTGCTGCCTGCGTTCCTGCTGCCTTCGCCTCCGCCCCTGTAGACTCAACTCAGATACGCTTCGACGCAGGGACAAATTTTCGGACCGCTCCTTGCCCCCAGACCCAGTGGGGGTCCCCGATCCTGATCCTGGACCAGGACTGGCCAGAGCTGCCCCGCCAGATGCTGCTCGAGACCTATTCTTCTGGGTCCGCCAAGACGGGGCATTTGTGCCTGTGGGGAGATGAGGACCACAGACTATTAACTCTGGTCATTGGTTTTGCCTGACTCCAACTTGGAGTTGTCAGCTTAGAAATTCACTCTTTTAACATGCATTAAGGGATGCATGCTGTGTGTCAGTGACTGGTCTAGGCATTAACAGTGAGAACTGTTGATGGGGAGACGGAAACAACTCTCTCTTCCTAACAAAGTTTCCTAGCAGTTCATAGACACACAGAATGCTCCTTGTTGAAAGCAGCTTAATGAATAAATGTGTTTTTCCACTAAGCAGGGCAACTTCTTGTGTCCATGGACACCACAGACCATAAAAACACGTGTGGCTTGAAATGTGTGCTCAGAAAAGCCCCCCCCCCATTTTTTTCCTTGAGGGAGAAGAGGTGTCATTCTTGAGTGGTCATTGGTGTTTAGCCTGCATGTATGTTTATGGGAAGATGTCAGATCCCCTAGAAGTGGAATTAAGGACAGTTGTGTGCCACCATGTGAATGCTGGGAACTGAACCAGGGTCCTCTGAAAGAGCAAGCCAGTGCTCTTAACCAATGAGCCAACTCTCTGCCCCTCCCTATTCTTTAGTAAGCATGTGCTATGCCATTTATATATGTTATTCCATTGAACCTTCACAGAACTTCATTGAGATTCAAACTGAAAGAATGGTCTAGGTGTGGTGGTGCACCTATAATTACAGCACCTGGGAGGTTTGGTCTCCTCAAGCGTTCAAGGGCATCCTGGGCTACAGGGCAGAACCCTGTCTTGTTTAAAATAAAATAAGCTATACCCCAAAGGTAAAGTAATAAAAGATATATTATGTAGGTTACACCCCTTAACTACTGCCCTTATCAGACCCGCCTATAAGTTCCGTCCCCCCCCCAGTGGCACCATTAGTTTTGTCCTGCTGACTCTGCCTCCCCTCCGATTACACCCCACTTCAGCACTTCCAGTCCAGAGTCTTCCCACTCTGTGTGCCCCGCCACCAGCACCTCCCAGAGCCCACTCCCCCACCTCTCATTGAGGTCCCGCCTTTTATCCTTCAGGCCCCACCTCCTCTCCCTGTAAGCCACGTCCCCATCACCTCCTGCCCGGGGCCCAGTCATCCTACTGCCCGCTAAGTCCCGCCCACGTCTCTGTGCCCTTCTCCGGCTGACCGTCTGCATCCGCAGCACCGAAGGCCTCCTGCTCCAGCCGTCGGGCCTCCTCGCGGCCGCGCAGCTCAAAGCGCCGCGCCCAGCCGGGCCGCGCGCGCCACAGGTCCTGCACCAGCAGGGGGCGCTCCGCGTCGGCCAACACCCGCAGGTGCTCCGCGCGCCACTCGCCGCCGCCCACGCCCGCCGCGGACCGGCCCAGAGCGTCGCAAAGCGCGTAGGCGTCCACGCAGCCGCTGTCGCCCGCTCCGCGGCCGCCCGTCAGCCCGTAGCGTTCCAGCGCCTCCGCCACCAGCTCCCGCGCGGTGGATCGCTCCGTAGCCAGCACGCTCTTGTAGTTGGCGCCCGACGCCAGGCCGGCAGCGAAGATCTTGAGCACTCCCGGGGGCACCGCGGCGCGCGTGGGCAACGGGGGCTCCGGAGCCACACCCGCCGCCAGTTCAGGCAGCTTCTTCTCGCTGGCCCAGCGCTGCGCGCCCCCGGGCGTGCCAGGACCCCCGGCGCCGCCGGCCCCCGAGCCCCGAAACAGCTGCGAGATGCGCTTGGCTCTGCTGCCCGACGCGCCCCCCGCCGCCTTCACCGCACCTACGCGCCGCAGCTCCACGTGCGGCGGCGGCGGCGGCGGCAGGGGCTCGCTGCTGCGGCTCCCCGTGTCGGAGGACGAGGACCTGAGGAGGAAGAAGTGGGCAGAGAGGACATAGAAGAGAATCAGAGACAGAGATACACACACAGAGAGAGAGAGACAGAAACACAGAGAGACACCCAGAGATAAAGTGACCCCGAGAAAGGGGCCGAAGACACAGAGAAACCGAGAAAGGGGGAGGGACGGGAACTCAAAAGGGTCAGAGACAAAGAACCAAAGAAAGGGACACAGACAGGGATGGGGGCAGAAAACCAAGACGGTGGTGTGAGGTGGAAAGAATGGGGATAAGAGAGATAAGTAATATAATTAATAAAGATATGACCCTTGGTAAGAAATAGGTGAACAGAGAGGGGATGTCTACTGTGTTCCATCCCAGCGCCCATCCAACCGGCCCACTTCTTCTCTCCCTGCGCCTCTATGTCACCATGTTTCACTGCCACCCTCCCCCCCCCCCCCAGCTCGCTTGTCTATTTAGGACAAGAACCACAGCCGACTTTTGTAGGGTCCCTGGCATGGCTCAGCGATAAACAGGGACAGATGGCAGGCATACCATAGAGGTTGGCCACTTACTTGACAGAGGCAGCGCTGGGCCAGCGCCGCCCCAGTTTGGCCAGTTGTTTCCTTGGGGAATTGATCCACAGGCCTACTGGGAGATGGAGCTTCCCAAAGCGGGGGCTTCCGCCCTCCTTTCGTTCACCAGATAGCATGGCCCTAAGGGAAGAGGGTAAAGCCCCAAGTCCTAAGGCCACAGTGGAGTGGGTGGGGTGGGGTGGGGTGGGGTGGGGAGCTACGGAAGATAGAATCAGTTCTGGTTCCTGAACCCCAGGGAGTTAGAGGGGTAAAAGCAATGAGCTCCTAGGTCCCAGAATGGGTGGCTCACTGCTGCGGCTCTTACCCTGCTTCGGGTCCCGTAGCACCCGGAGGCCCTGGTGCCGTTGGCCTCCGTTAAGTCCCAATCCCTCTGTAAAGTGTTTTCCTCTGCCCAAGCTCCCAGCACTGGGTGGGGGACAGGAAAAGGCAAGAGGAAACCCGGCAGGAAGAGCGGGGAGGGGGCGTCCTGTGAGGAGACCAGGCCTGGGGGAGGAGATGAGGCAGGACTGGCCCTGGCCTGTGCCTTGATTCTGGGCCCACCACTCATGGGCCATCTGCAAAGGGAGGCCCCGTGTTCCAGCTACAACCCCCTCAGATGGGGGAGGGGGAGGGGAGGCGCATCTAGACCTCCTCTCTCGGAGCCAGAAGTCAGGACCAGTCCCCAAGAGTAAGTTAAATACTGAGACAACGGGTCAAATCTTTATTAGTTTTCTGTTTCCGAGGCCTTATCCCCGGAGTCAGTGTTATACTCTCTC
Organism: Tokudaia tokunoshimensis; assembly: GCA_036184795.1. Classification (NCBI taxonomy): domain Eukaryota; kingdom Metazoa; phylum Chordata; class Mammalia; order Rodentia; family Muridae; genus Tokudaia; species Tokudaia tokunoshimensis. Next base: position 21,232,818 of record BTHU01000001.1, on the reverse strand, counting down.
TGAGAGACCCTCCTCGATGCCATCTGTGGGAACGAATCATGCTCTGACTTGAATTCCATCATGGAGGATTTGGTGGTCACATTTGAGCTCTTCGCTTTAGCTCTGGTTTTTCTAAAGTGGAGTACCCTGGGGGAGGACATAGGTACACAGGACCACATTAGGTCATGGGCTGAGTGAAGTACAAACTTCCCTAAACCCCCACAAGTCTAACTTAGCAGTTTATATAAGCCTTATCCTCCTAAGTGGGCCCCAAAGGAAGGTGCCCAGTAGCTTCCTGTCCTGTGCCAGAACTGGATTGTAGGAAGCCCCTCCCTCCGCCTAAGCCCGGCCCACTCCAAATCACTTCCCTTCACAAGGCCCTACCCTTCCATTGAAGCCCCATCCATCCATCCATCCATCCATCCATCCATCCATCCATCCATCCATCCATCCATCCATCCAAGCCCTTGTCTGCACCCTCCTTTTAAATCTCTCCCTAGCCAAGACTATTTACACTCCTCCATCAAGCCCCTCCCCCATCAGACCCCTCCCCTCCACCCAGCCACTCCCCTCCACCAAGCCTACCTGTCTTCAAACCACTCACCCTCCCCTTTACCCAGGCCCCCAACTTCTCTCTCAAGAGATGCTCCTTGTGCCTGCCTTTCCTCCACTGCACTCATGCCTCTTCCCTCCGAACAAGTCCGCCTAAGGCCCACCCTCCCTTCAAGTTTCCCAGTGAACAACAGCTTACGAGACAATGATGCTGATCACAAGAACCACGAAGCCAAGGATCAACAGTATTAAGAGGCGGTTTTTCAATTTTTTCTCTGGATGAGGGGAGATTGTAGGTGTGTGCTCCAGCTCCGGCTCCGGCTGCGGATGCGGCTGCGGCTCCGGCTCCAGCTCCAGCTCCGGCTCTGGCTGCGGCTGCGGCTGCGGCTGCGGCTCCGGCTCCGGCTCCGGCTCTGGCACCGGTGTCACCTGGACAGGGGTCTCTTGATCCTCCTGGGTTACGATGTTCGGTGGTGGGTTTTCCTCTTCAGTCTTTGGGGGCAATACTGACAGAGGAGAACCAAAGGGCAGTCCTGGCAGCAGCCAGTAACAGCAAGTCTACCCCCAAAGCCTAGCCCTCTCTAGTTGCACTTGAGAGCAACTAGAGTAGCCCTACTCTACTCCAGTAAGTGCAACTGAGGACTAAGGCAATCCAGTTAGACAGGAAGCCATACCTCCAAGACCAGAAAACACACTAAGGGAAGCCACATCCTTCAGCACAGACCTTGGTTATAGCCAAAGCCACAAACACAATAACAAGGTCATCCCAATGTAAATCAGGTCCCATGGATGAGGCCACACCTCCAGAGCTTCTCCCATCCTGAATGCCACTTTTCCAGCACCCCAGACTGACCTGTGACATGATAGTAGATGATGGTGGCAGGACCTGCATTGATGGTATCTAGCTCACAGCGGTAGTTACCGGCATCCTCTGGACCCACCATCGTCTTGGTCAGGTAAGGTTCTTTCCCCTTGGACAGTAAGGTCTCAGAACTGTTCCCCCAAACCTAGACCCAAGCTCAAGGGGTCACAGAGGCCTGAGGAATTTGGGAACTCGGGGGGGGGGGGGAGTACAGGGTGAGTAGGTCATGGGGCCTGGAGTGCAGGGGAAGAAGGAATCAGGACTGCTGACCTCCCTAATCCTCACAGGAGGTATCATAGACTGGCTACTGTCCACGGGATCGTGGCTGGGAGCAGCGAGTCCCTGGTCAGGGCATAGGATCTCTCTAGGGATCAGTAGAGGACACCTCTAATAGGCCATGAGGGACTGGTTCAGGGCAGGGGACCCGGGGGCTCATACAGGTCTAACAGACTTAGGGTCAAGGGTCACAGGAGTTGGATGTCCCCACCCTGTAAAAACTGTAATCCGTAAGTCCCTCAGAAGCGTGATGCCAGCTGAGCTGACAGTTCAGGACCATGTCTTCCAAGCGATGCACCTCGACCTGGCGCTCTGTGCAAAAGGGGGCGGGGCGGGGGCGGGGCTGCAGCTACTTGCTGCAGCTGTCTCTTTTCTAGGCCCCGCCCCCTCCCACACTGGGCTCTAATGCTGGGCCGCATCCTCACCTCCACAATCCATGGATTTCCGACAAAAGTGCGTATGCTTCTCGCACTGATGACACCAGATCAGCGTCTGTAACATCGTGCCTAAAGGCCAAAGGTTAAAGTTGTAGAGAGGTGGGGCTAAACGGAGAATTTGGTAAGGTCAAGGGCTGGGCAGCTGGCTGCACTATCTAGATTGTTAGTGCCCCACAGGAAGGTGTGCAATTACAACACTGCTCACTACCTGCTCCAGGGACTGGTCAGAGGGGAGGCTCATGGGGCAATAGGAACAGGTTATGCATGTTGGACTCACCGCATTGGTTGGGACAAAAAACTGCCTCCGAAGGGAGAAAGGAAGGAGGGAAAGAGAAAGAAAATCAGATTTATTTTTGTTTTTAGAAACGAGTCTCGTGTAATCCAGGCTAGTCTCAAACTTGCTATGTCGATGAGGGTGACCTGGAGCATTTTCCTTCCTGCCTCCACCCATCGAGTCCTATACTTACAGGAGTAAGTCTCAGAAAGGTTGTCTATCTCAGCATCTCAGCACTAAGCCCAAGACGGCCACAAACTTGCAATCCTCCTGTCTCAGCCTTCCAAGTGCTGGAAGGACAGGCTTTGCTACCAAGCCCCAAAGGGAGGAGTGGATGCTGAACAGAGAGGTCTGAGATTTAGGAGCTTTGGGGATAGGTAGGGAAGGACCTGGGGGAGGTCTTCTAGAAGGCAAGAGTGGAGGCTGAATTAAGGAAGCCAGTGGTGGCAGTGGGTGTGTCCTGCACCTCCATCTTCCCTCACCTTCCCTTTGGAAACGTGCAGCAAGGGTGGCAAAGATGTCCTTTTGCTGATGAATCATCCAAAGTAGTTCCTTTGTAAAGAGATCGCCTAGGAGGAAGCAGAGCCAGAAAAGATGCCCCCCAAACTCAGGTGTGGGGTAGTTGAGCATTACATATGCTACAGGTATTACTGCAAGTGGCCTCAGACTCACTTGTAACTGAGGGTGACCTTGAACATCTGATCCTTCGACCTCCATCTTCAAGTATGCACCACCAAACCCAACATCCCAACCCCTATTTTTTTTTCTCTCTCCTCTCCGAGTCTCACCATGTAGTCCTGGCTGGCCTAGAACTTTCTGTGTAGACCAGGTTGGTCTCAACTCAGAGATCTGGCAGCCTCTGCCTCCCCAGTGCTGGGATTAAAGGTGTGAGCCTCCACAACCAGTTCCACCTCTCTTTCTTATTTGCTTAGAAAGGATGTCATTATGTTGCCTGAGCTGTTCTGGAACTCTAGGCTTAAGCAATTCTTCCGCTTTAGCCTCCTAAGTAGCTGGGAGTGCAGGCGTGCCCCACCTGTCTGGGCTGGCATTTCATAGTCTAGCCCTTCACGGGAGAGCAATAAGACCAAGCAATGAATTTGCCATTGGGCTATAAAATGCACATGTTACTTTACTCAGTCCTCACAGCCAGTGAGAAGGAAGATGGTCATGACCCCCACAATGGGGCTGAGGAAGTTGCTAGATCCTAGGCTCAAGGTTACCAGGCTAAGAAGTGGCAGGGCCAGAATGGCACTCAAGCAGAGACACAAATCTTAACATCTGCTTGAAGCATCACTAGCCATGATTTCTATGAGGATCTGTCCATATCCTTGGGTACATTTACCTTTCGCATCACTGTCTGTGATACGTCTCAGATCCTTCAGAAAACTCCAGGATGCTTGTTCCAGTGTATCCTCATCTGTGTGCAGAGGGCAGATATAGAACCCTAGACTCCAGACCCCAGCTTTTCTAGCTCATTGGCTTGCTACCTCATAGAAACTACAATGCCAAACTACAATGAAGCCATCAGGCAAAGAGAGACCTGGTTTTAAGGTGTAGCAATTCTTTGCCTTCTGGGAGTTGTAGTTTTATCACATAAATTTGCTATACCCTGTACTTGTGAGTTGTGGAGAAAGACTTCTTGATTCTGTATCCCAAGACTTTTCTAAGATAGATAGATAGATAGATAGATAGATAGATAGATAGATAGATAGATAGATAGATAGACTATGTATCTCTAGCTGTCCTGGAACTCACTCTGTAGACCAGATTGACCTGGAACTCAGAAATCCCCCTGCCTCTGCCTCCCAAGTACTGGGAATAAGGGTATGGACCACTACACCCAGCCACTTTTTCATTCTACCTTCAGTCCCTGTCACCCTTGGACTAGGACTTCTGACCCCAGCCCTTCCTCTCCCAGGCTCTCAAGGTCTACATCTTGGCCTGCCCTCCTTACCCAAGACCCCCAAAAAGGTATTGTCATTCAAAGGCAGATCACTGAAGTTCCTCAAATCTTCCTCCACCCTCTTCATTAACTCTTTGTGAAACTCGGGCTCCAGGTGGCCAGGCAGGTAATTCTCCTCCAAACTCTTTAGTGCTGCCACCACAAATGGGTCACACATGATGCAGGGCCTTGCTGGACATAGACAGCTGGCAAGAGCTGCCAGGAAGAGTGTAGAATGCGGCCCCATGAAGGCCAGAACCCACAGCTTGCTGGCACCACCGGAGGATCCTCTCACCCCAAACCACGGGCAAAGGGGAGGGCGCTAAACAGAAGCCAAAATCAGTCTTAGAGGATTCCAGAGCTCAATATGAGGGTCTTTGGGATATTCCCAAGTAAAAGGAGATATCATTAACCAAAGACCCAAAGTCATAAACTGGAACCCCCGAACCTCAAATTTTAGGGTCCTCATTGCATCTCTGGAAACTATTAAGCCAGATCTCCTAAACTCAAGACCATCTCCATCCTCACCCCATTCAAACTTCCAACACATGGGCTCACTCCTCAGCTACCCCAACTCATATGTTTTCTTAACTCTGAACCTAAGAATAGATCAACATTTAGTTTCTAGCCTGGAAAACTCGTGACACGGCAAACTAGAAATTCAGTAGTCAAACCAGAGAAACCATCAAAAAAAGCCAGGTAGCCGTACTTAAGTCAAGACCACCATGGCCTACTTGAGACTGTCTCCAAATTAATTAATTAAATATATAAGTAAATAATTTATCTAATACGTAACCAACTTGGATATTACCAAACTAAAAAGTCTTTGGAATAAAAAAAATTTAAACCCCAAATCCTTAAAACTGATACCTAAACCTACAAAAACTTCGGTATGCCTCCAAAGCCATCCTCCAGTCTCTGGGGTACCTGTCTACTCTTCCTCAAGGCTGAGACTCCTAACTTTCAGAACAGACTCTTCCCAGGCACCTCAGTACCTTAAACAACACCCTTTAAAAGCTGCTCTTCAACTCTGCGCCCTCAAGCGCTAATGCTTCGCCCAGCTCAGTCCAGGTTCTGAAAACATTTTAAAATACTTTCTCACGACTAAGAGTAAGGTTTTTCTCGGAAGACTGGAGAGAGGAATTTAGGGTTTCTCTACTGACTCCAAGAGTCACCAGTCGTCCCCTCTTCACAAAACACTCCGGCCACATCCCACGTGTGGGACCCCAATTCCCTTAGGAAATATTTGACTCTTAGGCCCCCGCCCAGAAAGCCAACTCTTAAGTTTAATTGGACTGCAACAAAGCAGGCCCCGCCCATCCCACCATGACGTCACAGGGTGGCAGTCTTTCGTAGAACTTTCCCAGCACCTACAGACCTGAATGGAAGCCGGTAACCTGCTCTAGCCTCCTTTCAGGTCTTCATATACCCCAGGTTTCCCTCAGGATGCCCTCTGGCTGACTGGAAACCTTGGTGTCCAGATAAGAAGATGCGGGAAGTGACTAGTCTTCTAAACTGGGACTACAACTCCCAGAAAGCACTGGACCATCTCTCTTTGATGTCCCACAGCACGGAAAACAGTTGATAGTGATATTCTTCCCTTCTTGCCCAAACCCAGATAAGGAGAGTCCTGGATCCAAGCATGGTGACCCACACGTGTAGTCCTAGCACTTGGGAGACTGAAACAGGAAAATTGCCACGAATTCCAGGCCAGCTTGGTCTACAGAATGAGTTCTAGGCCAGCCTGGATTACAGAGACCATCTCAAAATAAGACAAAACATAGGACAGGTCTGGTGGCCAATACCGAAATTTTCAGAGAAAGGAAATTGGACCACAAGTCCTGCAGCAAGGGTTACCAGATCTGAGTAGGTGCTATATCCATGAGTCATGAATGTCCCCGGTTCTGTCACACACACACACACACACACACACACACACACACACACACACACCTTTATTGTGTTGCACACTCACACATGCAATACACAGTTCCAAAAACATCAGATACATGTATTGGTAATGTGGCCCTTTAATTCACAGCTTCTTCTCTCCATCCTATACAGGCCAAGTTGGGAAAAAGTGCCCGGAAACTCCCTGAGAAGAATAAAAGTTGGTCTTGGAATGGAATACAATTAGATTAAATGCTATTTGAGGAAACTTCCTTCATCCTTAAAAAGCATCAAATATACCTGAGCTCAAGCAAATCTCCTATCCTTGCTTCAAGCCTGTGCTTCTATAGGGGTGTAGGCTGGGTTCGGGGTTCTGGAACACCTTCAGACCCTTCACCCTGGATCTTCTCAGAGCCGGATTTAAGGACTTTGTGAGCTCAGGAGTATACCCTTCTTTTCTGTAGGCCTGGTAACCTCTAGAAAACAGATCTCAGATATATATATATATATATATAAAATCATCTTCAGAAGAAGAAACCTCCTTGATCCTAAATTCAGGACTAATCTGTAGTTCTTTAACTTTTGAGCTCTTTCTTTTCTTTTCTTTCTTTCTTTCTTTCTTTCTTTCTTTCTTTCTTTCTTTCTTTCTTTCTTTTTTAAGTTCCTAGATCTTCTAGGAGACCCTGCTCCTGCAAACGGATGCATCTCAATAGTGGCTCTCTCCTCTAGCCCACTTTTAGCTCATTTACTCTTCCCACCCTAAATAAAAGTCTTTGAGGTTTCTCCGGGATCAAGGAATTGGACAGAATTCATATGTGCTCAGATGGTTCCCATCTCTCTAACAAGAGGTTGACCCCTAAAAGGTTCATATCACTCCATGTTTCCAGCAGTGAGGAAGATCTGAGCTCTTGCATCCATCTTCAGTAACTTCTTCACTGGAGTGTTGAGAGGGCCCTGCAGGGTTGCACAGAGACTGGACCAGGCTCTCACAAACAGCCTAGAATGACCCCAGAAATCCAGGAGGCCAGCTGGTAAGTCTGGATTTTCTTCAGCCTCCCTAAGCCAGAAGCAGCTGCCCAGAGGTTCTAAGAAGGTGAGTCTGGGGAGTCAGAAGAGACTGTGGTTTACAGTGCTGACTCAGGCTTCCCCTGCCATCAGAAAATGATATCCTGTTGAAATGTCTGCAAAGCATTCTAGCATTTCCAAAAACCTCATCTGCAAGTCTAGAAATGAGTGCCCCTCAGCTCCAGGACAACCACAGACATATTCCAAAGCATAGAGACATGGATGGCTGACTCTTGATGAGTCAGACCAATCTAAAAAGACTGTCTGACTCCCAGGGGTCAAACTGAGCCTGCAGCGGGGACAAGTCTGCGTTAATGCCCACCCACTCGGGAAGGAAGGCAGCCTTAGGCCTGAAGATCTTCAGAAACTCTGAATCTGGTAGGGTGAAGTTAGCAAGGTAGACAGTGTCTCCACCAGCTAAGTAGGCAGCCCAGAAGCCAAAGGTGCCAATAGTCATGACGGTGTGGTTACACTGTGTGAGGAGTGCAAAGTCCTTCCCCGGTGTACCCTCCTGTCCATTACCAGCGAAGACCACATCACCGTGGGACGTGTCAATGTTCTCCAAACACCATTTCATGCCATTGCTGGTGACCACAAAGATAGGATCTTTGTGCCGGGCCCGGAACCAGTCCATGGCTTGCTGGAGGTAAGCTTGGTCACCCACCACACCCTTCCAGCGATTGGGCATCACCTCCAGATAGTCTCCACGACGCACATGGACACCCACGAAGGTGTGAGGGCGGATGCCCGCTGGGCCTATACGGAGCCTGCTCAATAGGCGCTGGGCACCTTCCCGTAGGTGGTCATGGAGGGTGAATTCCCTACGAATCTGTTCCCGGAGATGGTGGAAAAAAGTCCAAGAGCAGGGGAAACCAGACAGTTTGAGAAATGGGTCCTCCAGGTGGGAGTACTCCTCTGACATCCAGTCATGTAGGACTAAGTGCTGCCAAGGCGTGAGGCTGTCCACCTCGGGGTCCAGCACTGGCAGGGAGATGCGGAACACAGGGGCCAGGGTGGCATGCATCTCAGGCTGGATGAAGGCTTGGCGGCCATTGAGCTGGGCTAGGGCCAGCAATGTGGCATACTGCCCCATCTGGTTACCGAACCTGCCTCCCGGGGTGATTGTCCAAGTCCCAGAGAGCGGGGAGGACTGCTCAGGACAGGAAGGGGAGCCGTTGGATGTCTGCAGTGGATGAGGTAGGCATACCATGGCCACTGGGGACTTGAGCAGGTGATAGTCTGAACACAGGACAGAGAGAGTTAGACCATTTCGAAAGAAGTTTCTTCCATTCAGGTGGAAAAAGAAGGAGCCGGCAGAGAGCACACAGACCGACAGGAATGCTAGGCAGAGCTGCCTCCGGCTGGGGGTCCACATAGCTATGGGGAGAAAAGGTGAGTTAGAAGGCACACAGTATGAACCACCCACTGTCCGGGACTCCTCGGGCCCTGGGAACTACAGTGAAGTCAGGAGCTAAGCAAATGAGTGGCTGCAAGACAGGAATATCTGGGGGCTTCCTTCTGAGGTGCATCTATAAGTTCCTGGCACATTCTGCCTCCCAGGCAATAGTTGGGAACTAGGGGAAGCCCAGCTAAAGAGGAAGTATTTTAGAACTGTAAAAGCAAACCCCTGAATGCTGTATAACTTTTCCTGTGAGACAGGAACAAACATCTGTTTATCCCACCTAAGGACATACTCAAGAACGATTCAACCCCGTGTCTGGCTTGGTGAACTTATTGAGGGGTCACTTACAAAAGCTTGGGTGACTCCAAGCCAGTTACATAGTTAAAAAGTCTACTGCAAGTACAGGGGAGAGCCCACAAAAGTTGCATCCGGGAGGAGGCCTGTGGATCTTTTAACTTTCGATGAACTAGTTTAGTTTCCTGAGTCTTTAAGATCCTTGCTCTGATAGGAGGGAAGGGATTTTTAATGAGGAGAGGTTTGGGATAGCTTCCGTGTTGTGAGGAAGACAGAGATAGGGTTAGAGGGGCCTAGATACTCTTGTCATCCGTGGGGGTCTGGCGTCCTCAGTGCCAACTAACCTGAGCTCCTTGCTGGTGGTGCAAACGAATTCTTTTTGCCTGAGTTTCCAGTTCCAAAATGGAGCCTTCATCGGCCGCGCTTGGAGGTCAGGAGCCCTGGCTCCGTAGCCCTCCGCCCTCCGCTTCAAGCTTCCTTCTTGAAACTGACTGAAGGCTGGGGCTCTAAGACCCGTAGGGAGAGAGAAAGAGAGAGATAGAAAGGCAGTGTTCCAAGGTCTACAGCCTCCGCCCTCCGAGCTAGGCAGGTAGCAGGAGGCGGAGCCACATCCTACCTGGCGCTGCGCCCTCTCCTCCGCCCAGGTGAATGGGGCGCTACGCCCCCGTCCCTTCTGGGTTCTCTGACTCCACGATGGGCAGCCCAGTTGGTACCCAGAAACTGCCGTATCCTCTGTATGTTCCCGGGAACTAGCACCCGGGCTGCAAGGCTGGAGCCGGGAGCTCACGTCCCATGAGCGTTGCCTTCTCCGGTGCCAGGATTTGGGCTTCCCTTAGCTGGATGCTCTGCGAGTAGCCACGCCCCAACAGAGCGAAGCTTGGCCACCTGCTCCTTCTTCCTACCCCGCCCGCTGCACTTTCCCAGGAGGATGGAGAACCTGTTTGCCAGCTGCCTCAACCCAAGTCTGAGCCTCTACTTGTAGCCGCCTACACATCACACTCCACACATTGTCTGCGCCCCAAGTCCTCCTTCTGTGGTGATCCTAAAGTCGGGGGTCCATGCTGTTACTTTCTAGATTGGTAAATACAGCAGGTAACTTTTTCTGGCCAGAAGGAGGGATAGAGTTTTCAACAGGCCCCTAGTGAGGCTGGAGACAAAGGCTCCCACAGTTCTGAGCCCTTTAATTAATTGCAGAGTCAGGCCTGCAGCCTCCCCTTGACACCTTACAAAGACTCAGAAATTCCACTTGGTTGGCCCAACATGAAATCATTTCTTCATGCTGCGGAGTCCCAGGGTCACCTCAGACCTAAAGGTCCATTCTCCAGCCTCCTCCCCTAGATGCTCCCTGGGGCTTAGGAGTCAGTGCTCAGACTCCTGTCTCACTCCCAAGAGCCCTTGCTCAGGGTTTATCCCATAGACCCAGAAATCTGCCCCAGCATGCCTTTGACTGCAAGAAACCATCCCACTCTTCCCCCTCAGAGAGCCTGATCCTACCCATCCCCCAAGGCATCTGGGGAGCACCTGTGCAGGACAGTGTCTGGTGAAAGAAGCACTAGGATTGCATCAGGGAGGACAGCAGCTGAGCACAGGACCTGAATGCTAAACAGCGTTTGGTGAGGGTAACTGGCCTGTAGCCAGCTGGGAGACTTCCACCTGCTGAGCCGAGGACTCCTCTTACACATGGCTGATGCAGCTCTCCTGGTGATTAAAGAAAGCCTCAGACCCCCAAAGCACCTTGAACCTTGAAATTCAAAATGAATGAACTACATCAGCTCAGTTGCTTACACAGAAAGTCTGAGGCCCCGGATTCCTTCTTAGAACCCAAGAGTCAGACCCCAGCCTCCTCCCTCAGACCCAGGAATACAGACCCCAGACTCCTCCCTCAGACCCAGGAATACAGACCCCAGCCTCCTCCCTCAGACCCAGGACTTTCCTCCCTCAGACCCAGGAATACAGACCCCAGCCTCCTCCCTCAGACCCAGGAATACAGACCGCAGCCACCTCCCTCAGACCCAGGAGTGCAGACCCCAGCCACCTTCAGACCCAGGAGTGTAGACTTCAGCCTCCTCCCTCAGACCCAGGAGTGCAGACCCTAGCCACCTGCCTCAGACTCAGGAGTGTAGACTTTAGCCTCCTCCCTCAGACACAGGAGTGCAGACCCCAGCCACCTTCAAACCCAGAAGTGTAGACTTCAGCCTCCTCCCTTAGACCCAAGAGTGCAGACTCCTGCCTCCTCCCTCAGACTAAGGAGTGCAGACAAGTCCCCTCCCTCAGACCCAAAGCCCCAAATCCCATCTTTCTTCCCCTCAGATGCTAAGGTGAAGACCCCAGCCTCCTCCCTCAGATTTAGGAGTGCAGACCCCTCCATCACACTTCCCCCAAGCCCAGGGATCCATGCCTAGCCCTTTACATTTAGACCCCTGTTGGAAAGACCCCCCCCATTGCATCATCTGTCCAGGCCGCCCTGGCCACGGTGGAATTCAGGTTCCTGCCAAGTGTGTCAAATATCACGCGTCAGGAGTGGGGAGGGCACGTGGGCGGGCCTGTCTGGGTATAAATTCTGGTATTTCTGCGTTCACCAGACAGTCTTAGAGTCTTCTCAGCTGGGGATTCAACACAGGAAACAGGCATTCACTTTGTCTGAGCCCCAGTCTGAATCTGAACCTTCTCTGCTGGGGCACCAGAGTCAGAAGCCGGTTCCAGCTGACTTGACTCCTCAGACGCTTGGCAGGGGCTCTCCCTGACGGAGCGCGCCATTGATGGACTGGATGGAATCTAGAGTTGGGGCCCTGGGACTGTGGGTCCGTCTGCTGCTGGCTGTCTTCCTGCTGGGGGTCTACCAGGCATACCCCACCCCTGACTCCAGCCCCCTCCTCCAGTTTGGGGGCCAAGTCCGGCAGAGGTACCTCTACACGGATGATGACCAGGACACTGAAGCCCACCTGGAGATCAGGGAGGATGGAACAGTGGTAGGCGCCGCACACCGCAGCCCAGAAAGTGAGTGTGGGGACGGGGCCTCATGGAGGTGGGCGAACTAGGCTCCTGGGTTCTCCCCTGCGGACAGACCCTGAGTGTCTTTCTTTTGCCTCACAGGTCTCCTGGAGCTCAAAGCCTTGAAGCCAGGGGTCATTCAAATCCTGGGTGTCAAAGCCTCTAGGTTTCTTTGCCAACAGCCAGACGGAACTCTATACGGATCGGTGAGTCTCTTTCTGTGGTCCTCTCTGAGGCCCCGCGTTTAAAGAGTGTATGTTTAATGCGTTCCCCCTTGGCTGTGGGACCACTGTTTGCAAAAGAACACTGGCTTGGAGTCTTGACATATGTGAAGGGCAGACTGGCCCTCAAAGAGGCCGTGTCGGACTGTAACCCTGTACCTGACCTACCCTCTCACAGCGGGGTCCTCTGGTACCCAGGACTAATAAATGACATGACTGGAGGTGGTGGGCAGAATGCCAGCCTAGGCAGAGAAAAGTTGAGGGAAGAGGCTGGGCCTGAACTTGCTGGTCTGCAGATAGAGATGGCTGGGGCTGGCACTTCTGATGTGAATGGAGTTGGCCCATGTCTGGACTCCGGGCCTGAGGGAGGAGGCTGGGGCTTGACTCTGGGTCTGAGAGAGGAGGCTGAGACTGGACCTGAATCTGAAGGAGTTTGGGGCTGAACCGTTCAGTCAGGGGTTGGCAAATAGAAATGGACTGTGTGTCTCTGACTGTCTCCTCTGTCCCCCAGCCTCACTTTGACCCTGAGGCCTGCAGCTTCCGGGAGCTGCTGCTTGAGGACGGATACAATGTGTACCAGTCTGAAGCCCGCGGCCTGCCCCTGCGTCTGCCCCAGAAGGACTCCCCAAACCAGGATCCAACATCCTGGGGACCTGTGCGCTTCCTGCCCATGCCAGGCCTGCTCCACGAGCCCCAAGACCAACCAGGATTCCTGCCCCCAGAGCCCCCAGATGTGGGCTCCTCTGACCCCCTGAGCATGGTAGAGCCGTTGCAGGGCCGAAGCCCCAGCTATGCATCCTGAGTCTTCCTGGTTCTAGCGATGTTTCTTTTTGGGTTTCCTCTTATTTATTATGGGTATTTATCTTATTTATTTATTTTTAATTTTTTTTTCTTATTTGGAATAATAAAGAGTCTGAAAGAAAAAAATGTGTGTTTGTTAAGAACTGAAATATGTTTCCTGTGTTTCTCTGAACCTGAGCCCCTCCTTTAACCTGTCATTCCTCACTGGGCACCATTTTGGGCTTTGATAACGCATTCCCAGCACCACGGACCGGGTTAGTGTTTTGGAACTGTTTTTTGGGGTTTTTTTTTTCCTTTTTCTTTTTTCTTTGTTTTGGGGGGTGGGATGGGGTTGAAACAAAGCTTCAGAACAGGGCCTATTATGACTCTTTGTTTTTCTTTGAGACAGGGTCTCACTATGTAGCCCTGGCTCACTTGTAACTTTGTAGACCAGTCTAGCTTCGAAATCACATTGATCTGCCTGCCTCTGCCTCCCTAGTGCTGGGATTAATGGTGTGCACCACCACATCTGACGCCTACTTCTAGATAAAGTCACATCTATAGTAGCTGAGATCTCAAATCTGGGAGAAGCAGCTAAGGGGCCTATTTGACATAACAAAGAGGACCTGGCCACCAGGTTTTCTCCCAGCATCCCTCAGTCACTGACTGTTACAGGGCCCTCCCGTTGGGCACACCCCTGACCCTACCCTGACTCTCAAGCCCAGGGGCTGGGCTGTTCTTCCCTATAAAATCCAGCAATTGTGGTTACCTGCTCTCTGTGCGTTGGCCTCCTGACTACTGTACCTGGTACCCCTCCCTGTCCTCTCCCTTCCCTTCCCCTGCTCACGTGGTACAGTTCAGTCTGCTCTGGTCATGTCCACTCTGGACTCTCCCAAATGCCCTGCCTCTGGCTATGCTTGTGTGTGTGTGTGTGTGTGTGTGTGTGTGTGTGTGTGTGTGTATGTATGTATGTATGTATATATCCTTCTCCTCCACTATACCCAGGACCAGTCATGTACACTCTGCCCTGCCTCTGGCTATGCAATATGCGTGTGTGTGTGTGTGTGTGTGTGTGTGTGTGTGTGTGTGTGTGTATCTTCCACCATACCCAGGACCAGTCAAGTTCCTTTCCTTTTTTTTTTTCATTCAATCAGGAAAGTAATATATCTTTTCGAAGTGACACATTCCTTTTTGTTTCCAGTATTGAGAGTGGAACCATGGGCCCTGTTTCTGCGAGGGCTCAGTCGCTGCGCTGCCCTGCATCCCCAGCCCCTCCCTGGGGGATTCTAGGCCGGGGCTCTACCACTGAGCCACGCCCCAGGCCCCTCACTGGAGGATTCTAGGCAGGGGCTCTACCACTGAGCCACGCCCCAGCCCCTCACTGGGGGATTCTAGGCAGGGACTCTACCGCTGAGCCACGCCCCAGCCCCTCACTGGGGGATTCCAGGCAGGGGCTCTACCACTGAGCCACGCCCCAGGCCCCTCACTGGGGGATCCTAGGCAGGGGCTCTACCACTGAGCCACGCCCCCAGCCCCTCACTGGGGGATTCTAGGCAGGGACTCTACCGCTGAGCCACGCCCCAGCCCCTCACTGGGGGATTCCAGGCAGGGGCTCTACCGCTGAGCCACGCCCCAGCCCCCTCACTGGGGGATTCTAGGCAGGGGCTCTACTGCTGAGCCACGCCCGGCCTCTCACTGGGGCTCTACTATTCTGTCACACCTGAGCTTCCCATTTTTGCTTTTTATTTTTGAGACACAATCTCACTGTGCTGGCCTTGAGCTTGTGACAGTCCTGCCTCAGTCTCTTCAGTCAGTGAAATAACAGATGTGGACCGGCAAGCTTTGCTCCACAGTGGTCCTGACTGAGCTCCATGTGGCGTCATAAAAAAAACATAAATAAGTTCATAAATACACAAACAAAACAACGATGGCATAAAATACAATGGCGAGCAGGCAGCCATGTGTCACATGGCAGTTGGTGCACGGACGAGCGAGAGTATAATCCTCACCCCATGGCAAGGCTGTGGACCTGATACAGCCCGATAGTTGCATGAAAAGAACTATTAAGCTCTATCCTGGCAGATGTTCTTAAGGTTGTGATTAAACCCACTTCACATGCCTGGGCATGGCGGTGCATGATTTTAATCCCCACTCAGGAGGTAGAGACACTTGAATCTCTGTGAACTTGAGTCCAGCCTGGTCTACATACTGAATTTCAGACTGCACAGTACTACAGTGCTATATAGAAAGATATGTATCAAAAAAAAACCCAAAACCAAAAACCTAACACTTCGCATTGAATTTGCTGTGTTAACCGTAAGTATACTTACTTAGAAACACTGTGCAAATTCCTATTGTCGTGTAATCTAACTCTTTATTTGGTTGTGAGAAAGGTTTTCAGTGTGTGGTTCAGGCTGCCTGGAACCCCCAATCCTCCTGCCCCAGCCTCCTGAGTGCTGGGATTACAGGTGGACGTACATCCCATCTTCAGAACTTTCAAATAGCCCAAGCTGGTCTTGAACTCACAGAAATCCTCCTGCCTTGGTGCTTTAGAGTGCTAAGATTGCAGATAATTCATGCTACATTCATGCTCCATTTTCCTTTTGGAAAATGGAAACTCAGTCTGTAGGGTACTGCCCTGTAGTTTCTGGGCCAGTTTTCCCAACACCATTTGTTGAAAAGATTGTGGTGAAACTTTTTCACATCTGACTAATGTTTTCTGTGTAGACGAGAAAAAGACATGACTATTTGGGTTTTTGTTAATGATCAATTAATTTTTAAAGAATTAACTTTTCCGTTAACAGTCCGATGCCAAACTTCCACATCCCAAAATAGCAAGGCAGGAATTTCACAATTTTTATTTTCTTCAAATATTTGAACATTGTGAGTATAATCAAGAGACTTCTGGGCTGAGACTTGGCTCAGTCTGAGTGCTCAGCTAACACACTCTGAGTGTCCTAAGTGATACTTACGCTGGGAGTGGTGGCTTCCGACAGGCGAAGGCATGGTAAAAGGTCCAAGAGTTCATGGTCATCCTCCACTGTGTAAATGCAGGACCAGCCTTGGGAAGAGGGTGGCATGTTGTTTCACAGTGTACATTTAAAGGTCAGAGGACAACTTGTGGGGAGTCAGCTCTCTCCTTCTACTCTGAGTCCTGATGATCAAATTCAGGTTGTCAGGCTTGGCAGCAAGCGCCTTTTCTCACTGAGCGCTATTACCCAGCCCTGAGGTGTCTTTTAACAGTTTTTAAAAGGTTTGTTTTATTTTTATTTATGTAATGTGTGTCTCTCTCTCTGGCTATGTACACATTTGTACAGGTGCCTCTGAGGGCAGAAAAGGGTGTCAGACCTCCTAAAGACAGAGTTACAGGGGATCGGGAGCCCCTCGATATTGGTGCTGGGAACTGGACTGGTATGGAAATTTCTGGTTGTGTCATGTGATGCAGACTCCCAGACTCCCAGACTCACAGTCCCTTGGCAATCGTGGCAAGTGCTGTGTGCACCACTTAGCCCCACCCTTTTCATTTTTTAAATTTTATTTATTTATTTATTTTGGTTTTTCAAGACAGGGTTTCTTTGTGTAGCCCTGGCTGTCCTGGAACTCACTCTGTAGACCAGGCTGGCCTTGAACTCAGAAATCGGCCTGCCTCTGCCTCCCGAGTGCTGGGATTAAAGATGTGTGCTTCCACTGCCCGGCTTCTTTTAGTTTTTGAGGCAGGGACCCATGCAGCCCAGGCTAGCCTTGAACTTGCTATATAGCTGAGGATGGCCTTAAATTCCAGAGCCTCCTGTGCCCAACATGCAAATGCTGAGACCAATTACAGGTGTGCATCGCACTTACAGGGTTTCTGGGTTTCTACAGTGTTGGAGAAGGAACGAAGGGCTTCACGCATGACAGACGAACACTCTACCAATTAAACTACATCTTCAGGACAAAAGAGACCGTGGCAAGCTCCATGACCCTCAAACCACATGAGGCCAGGATAAGGTAGCGCCCACCAGACTCAGAGTCTACTACACTTTGGGTCCCTGAAACAGTTAGAGGTCTGTAGGGTCTGGTGACAGGGCCCTCTGGGTCCATGAGGCACTGAGCAATTGAGAGGTCCACACAGATTTACCTTTTGAATATGCTCAATTTATTCCATCATTTCTTACAATACAGTTCCTTGTGTTACATTGTATCATATCAGAGCTCATCTCAGTATCAGCTCAGAGCTGGTTTGTTACATATCAGGGTTAGCTGCTTTATGGCTGGTTCCTTTTGGGCCAGCATGGAGGCTGATGCAAAAGCATTAGGTTGGAGGTCAGCCTGGGCGACTTAACAAAACCAAGCAAGCAAGGAATGAAAGAAACAGCCAACTAGCCCAAGTCATGAAGCCACGTTGTGTTTATTACCACTTACTGCGC
Source organism: Tokudaia tokunoshimensis (assembly GCA_036184795.1). Lineage (NCBI taxonomy): Eukaryota > Metazoa > Chordata > Mammalia > Rodentia > Muridae > Tokudaia > Tokudaia tokunoshimensis. Next base: position 21,215,447 of record BTHU01000001.1, on the reverse strand, counting down.
GTCCTGGAACTGACCTTAATATTGATTTTGTTAGTTACGCACCTGTTTCCTTTTGATTTCTACCTGTCCTATTTCCATCTATTGTTCTACCACAAAATACTATGATGAATAAAAATAAAATATTTACTGTGTGTGATAGTGGCACATGCCTTTAATCCCAGCACTAGGAAGACAGAGGCAAATGGATCTCTGTGAGTTCGAGGCCAGACTGGTCTACAAAGTAAGTTCCAGAACAGTCAGGGCTACACAAAGAAACCCTGTATTGAAGAAGAAAAAACACGAGAGAGAGAGAGAGAGAGAGAGAGAGAGAATACTATACATGGGATAGCTGGGACAAAGGTTAAACTAATTTTCAGCATAATATCAAACTGCCCTCTATAAAATCTTGCCAGTTGAACTCTTACCTGCAATCTGAGCTCTCATCTCCGAACAAAGCATGTCCTCAGACTTTGGGATCTTTGCCTGTCTAATGAGCTGACAGAGGCAAGGAGTGTGGTCTTGGTATGCATTTCTGTCTGTAATGAATTAGGCAGCAGATTTATTCACAGATTTTTTAAAACATATGGGGCTCAGAAGTAGAGTCCCTGCCTAGAATACCCACTCCAAGCGAAGGTCTGGGGGTGTCCATCAGTGCTAAAGAGTCACAAGGGAGGCTGGAGAGATGGCTCAGTGGTTAAGAACACTGACTGCTCTTCCAGAGGTCCTGAGTTCAATTCCCAGCAACCACATGGTGGCTCACAACCATCTGTAATGGGATCTGATGCCCTCTTCTGGGGTGTCTGAGGAAAGCAATGGTGTACTCACACACGTACATAAAATAAAATAAATAAATCTTTAAAAAAAATAAAACAACCAAACAAGCCACAAGCAAGGGACTGGGACATTCATTGCTCAGTACTGGAGGGTTTAAGGTCTTGATTTTCAGTTCCAGCGAACACGGAAACAACCAGTATAAACGCTGATTTGAATGAGAAAGGTTCCATATAGGATTGTGTGTTTGAACACTTGGATCCAGTTCACTGGCGAGGCTCTTCAGGAAGGGTGTGTGAGCCTTTAGGAAGTAGAGCATTTCTGTACGTCCCTGGGGCGGGCTTTGAGAGTTTGTACTTCTACTACTTCCTGTTCTCTCTCTTTCTCCCATTCTTCTCTCTTCCTTCCTTCCTCTTTCTCTTCCTCCCTTTCCTTCTTCTCTCTTCATCTGTTTCTCCCTCTCCTTTTCCTCTCCCTCCCACTCTCTCCCTCCCTCCTTCCTCCCCTCTCTCCCCCTCTCTCTCCCTCCTTCCCTCTCCCTCTCTCTCTCCATCTATTTTTCTCCCTCCCTCCCTTTCTCTCCCTGTCTCCTTCCATCTCTTCCTTCCTCTCTCCCTGTCTCCCTCCTTCTCTCCCTCCCTTCCTCTCTCCCTCCCTTCCTCTCTCTCTCCCTGTCTCCTTCCATCTCTTCCTCCCTCTCTCCCTGTCTCTCTCCTTCTCTCCCTCCCTTCCTCTCTCCCTCCCTCTCTCCCTGTCTCCCTCCATCTCTCCCTCCCTGTCTCTCTCTCTCTCTCTCTCTCTCTCTCTCTCTCTCTCTCTCTCTCTCTCTCTCTCTCTCTCAACTAACTGTGTGGGCACCTTCCTTGCCATGATTGATGTACCTCTGCCCCCTGGGACAATAAGCCAAGATAAATTCTTTCAACCTCAGGTTATTTTTGGTAATGGTATTTTATCATAGAAAACCAATACAGTTGTTTATGCATATATACTAATCTCATCTATGTGTAAATTCTGTCCCCTGGTGCCTCGCCATATTCATATGATGTCCAGACACCCAGCATTCTCCGCCTCACTCTGTGTGAGGTGACAAAGGAGAAGTGTGTACATACATGCTAACCCACCTTCCACATGCTCTGTGACGCGAGCAGTCTCGGGGTGCCCAGTTTTCACATCTATATTACTTTGAGAGGGGAAAAGAGTGACTCAGTAGAAGAGGACATGGGCAGCTGTTACCAAATCTTGTGACAAAATCAAATTTGACTGAGAGGACTGGACACTGAGATTTGCAGAGTCCCGAGATAAGCAAAGTGTCATGCTGCTGATCTTGTTGTGAAGGAAGTCTCTGACTATGAAGGAGCATCGAGCCCACATGTACCTCAATGTCTGATAACAGGCCTTTGAGGTTAAGGGTCATGTGTTAAAGTTCAGAGAGAAAAGACATTGGTTGGCGTGGAAGGATAGATTGTCTACCTCTGACTGTTTTGTACTGACTTCACTATGTAGATATTGCTGATTTTTATTATTTTATGTATTAAATTATGCTTTAATGTCTTCACAGATATACAGCTACTGGGCTGGAGACAGTGAGAGGCTCAGCAAGGTAAAGGTGCTTACTGGGAAAATCTCACAGTGGGAGTTTGATTCCTGGGGGCCACGCTGTGTAGGGGAAGGAAAAAACAACCTCCTAGAAGCTGTTCTCCGACATCCATATGTGTGCAGTGGTGTACCATGGCCAAAGTGTACAAACATGCACACACACACACACACACACACGCGCACACACACACTAAAAAGATAAAATAGTATAACAAAACACAGGGGCATATCGTACTTCTAATACTAGCACTCAGATCACTGAGATGGGAAGATAGCTAATTTTAGGCTAACATTCATAGCAAAGGCCCAGTGAAATGTCATAGTGAGTACAGCGCTTGTGAAAGTGTGCTTGCCCGAGCTCGTCCCCGGAACCAAGTGATGCTGAGATAAAGACATAAAGATATCTTCCGACCTTCACACTTGTGCCATGGTGTACACACATCCATGCACACAGAGTCTCAGTGTTTTGTAGCCCTGGCTGGTCTGGAATTTACTATGTAGACCAGGCTGGCCTCAAACACACAGAGATCTACTTGCCTGTACCTCTCCCAGCTGGAACTAACAGTTCGCACCCCATGCTCAGCCCTTGCATCGTATTTTCCTTATTCCACACTCTGGAGGGCTGGTCACACCGCCTCATTATACACTGTATACATAATTCTTGAACTTGTTTAGGCAAAAGGTCTGTATGTGTTGAATGCACATAAAATTTTATTCTGACTTGTTTTAGAGTTCAAAGGAAAATTTATGTAGTGCACTATAAAGAGACCAGTGACCAGGGCAGCAACAGATCCAAATATCTACAAAAGAGGGCCTGGGTGTGACTCAGGGGTAGGGTTCCTTCTTAGAATCCCCCAGTGAGAGGAGCTGGGGTGAAGCCACCATTACTACTTATACAAGTCTGGGAAAGACGTGGGTAGTGAATTTGGTCAGCTTCAAGTACTTCCTGAACCTTTTGAGTTGTTTTTTTTTTTCACCTGAATCTTAAGAAGCCTCTCTTTGAAGTTTATGAGTCTTACTGTTTTCCTTTCAAGATAAGAATTTTTGTTGTTGTTTTTCTTTGTTAGTGATTTTATTTAATTTTTTTTTATTTTATGTGCATTGGTGTTTTGCTTGCATGTATGTCTGTATGAGGGAGTCAGATTCCCTGGTACTGGAGTTACAGACAGTTGTGAGATACCATGTGGATGCTGGGAATTGAACCGGGTCATCTGGAAAAGCAGCTAGCTGTGATCTTACCTACAAATCCATCTTTTCAAGACAGGGTTTCTCTGTGTAGCCCTGGCTGTCCTTGAACTCACTCTGTAGACCAGGCTGGCCTCAAACTCAGAGATCCACCTGCCTCTGCCTCCCAAGTGCTAGAATTAACTGTGTGCCAGCACCCATGGCTTTAATATAGAATTTTTTTTCTTTTGAGACAGGGTTTCTCTGTGTAGCCCTGGCTGCCCTGGAACTTACTCTGTAAACCAGGCTGGCCTCAAACTCAGAAATCTGCCTGCCTCTGCCTCTCAAGTGCTGGGATTAAAGGCAATGTGTCACCACTGCTTGGCGATATAGAATGTTTTAACTCTGAGAAATTTGCTACATAACATGTTTGAGGATTATTAAGTTTACGACCATGAAGGATTATATGCTGACTCCCTTAACTGAAGTCAAAGACGCAGACTAAAATGAACAGAGCCAATCCCTGTGCCCAGGTCCAGGACACAAGACTGTCTGAACAGAAGTATCCACTCCCCTGCCTCCTGACTGCATGTGGTGACTGGCCACTTCAGCCTCCTTCTCTGGGACCTGTCTGTAACAAGGACTGGACCCTTGAACTGTCAGCTAAAGTAAATCCATTTCCCATTGAGTTGCTTTTGCCTCACCGATAGAAAAAGTAACTGATCCATGCAGGTTGACCAGGGACTCACCGGATGATAGCTGAAAACGCCCTTTGAACCCTTTCCTCCACCCCAGCACTGGGATTACAGGCTTGAGTCACCACATTAGGTTCTAGTGGTGATGGTGATGGACCCAGGACTCCATGCACACTAGACAAACACAACCCCAAGCTGAGTCATGTTTCCAGACCGGAAATATTGCTTGTAGTACAACACCACACTGAGCCGGGCAGTGGTAGCGCACGCCTTTAATCCCAGCACTTGGGAAGCAGAAGCAGGCGAATTTCTGAGTTCGAGGCCAACCTGGTCTACAGAGTGAATTCTGGGTCAGCCAGAGCTATACAGAGAAACCCTGTCTCGAAAAACCAAAAAAAAAAACAAAAACAAAGAAACAAAAAAAACCAAAACACCACACCAGCTAGGCAAAGAAGGCTCTGGAAAGACATCTACAGACGGTGTGCTCCTTCACCTCTGGAAGCTTACAGGGCTACCAACTGTGATACACACCCTTGAGGACCTTTTGTATAAAGCTTGTCAGAACATTTCCCAGCCTCTGCACAGCTGCTGGAGTGACAGGCTGCTGCCTGTCCTCTGTACTCTGTGTAGCAACAGGGGCACTGCCTTTGACACCAGCTTGAGTCAAGAAGTGTGGAAAGAATCATTAGAGCATGGCAAGGTGTCTGTGGGTTTTGTTTTGTTTCCACATTCTTAAAAAAGATTTATTTATTATGTATACAGCATTCTGCCTGCATATATGACTGCAGGCCAGAAGAGGGCGTCAGATCTCATTACAGATGGTTGTGAGCCTCCATGTGGTTGCTGGGAATTGAACTCAGGACCTCTGGAAGAGCAGTCAGTGCTCTTAACCTCTGAGCCATCTCTCTACCCCCCCTTTTTTTTCACATTTTAAGAAAAAAATGTTGAGGGGATAGAGTGGGCTGGAAAGATGACTCAGTAATTAAAAGCACTGGCTGCTCTTCCAAAGGACCCAAGTTCAATTCCCAGCAACCACATGGTGGCTCACAACTGTCTATAACTTCAGCTCCAGGGGAACCAACACCTCACACAGATATACATACAGGCAAAATAGCAATGCACATAAAACAAAAATAAGTAAATCTTTTAAAAATTTTATTTTTAATTGAGTATATTATTCATGGGAGCAGGGTACTGCATAGATGAGAGCAGGTGCCACAAAACCCTGGGCCACCAGAACAGCCTGGGACTGCCTGATGTGGGTGCTGAGAACTAATCTCAAGTCTTATACTCTTCAATGCAAATTGAGCTATTAACCACTGAGCCTTCTCTCCAGGCCCAGCCACTCTCTAGATGAGGATGGAGAAGTCAAACTCTAAAAAACAGGAGTGAGTATATCAGTTTGTGGGTAACTGAGCAGTAATCCATTGGCTCCTTCTTTAATTTTATTTTGTTAGCTGGGTGGTGGTGGTGGTGGCGGAGGTGGCGGGCGGCGGCGGCGGCAGCAGCACATGCCTTTAAAGTCCCAGGAAGGTGAGATAAGAAACCCTGATAGAAGCAAACTTTTGATTCCTATTTGGAAATCAGGAGAGTAGTCAACCCCAGAGAATATCCACTGCTGCATACACTTCCCTCTCTGCTTTGGAAATGCTTTTTGTGAACCTACACTTCACAGTCTGGGTTGACCTCCGACTCTCAGACTCTCCACTGAGAGTCTGTGCGTTAACAGCATGGCAGAGTTGGGATGGGGGATTCCACTAGCGGGCCAGAGGCCAGTGAGGGGCTGGAAAGCTAAGAGCACATGCTGCTCTTGCAGAGGACCTGAATTCAAGTCCCAGGACCCAGGTCTGGCTGCTCACAACTGCCTGTTGCCTTCCTGAGGCTTCAGAATGTACCTGTACTTATGTGCACACAGACACACACAATTTTTTTTAAAAAATCATTTTAATAAAGATAAATCAATAAACATGATGTTAGGTTTCAGAAACGCAGGACAAATGACTGACTGAGGTGCCTATTAACATATTAAAGTGGATTATGGCCAGTTCTCCCAGCATCCCTCAGTAGTCTTCTCCCCTACTTACCCTAAACTTATCCCTCCCAGGGCCTTCCATTTCCTTCACTCAGCCTGATCACTATATAACTCAGCCATTTTGGCTAAACTGCTCTCTTGGCCTCTTGGCCCAGACCTTGTCTCTTGGTCAATGACTCCTCTCTTGCCCTCCCTCCCTGTCTCTGTTCTCATGGTCTAGTTTAGTTTGCAGGCCACATGTGAGGCTAAACAGGAATATACCATGTAAGTTAATGAGAGACTAAAACAGGAAAATATACCTTGCAGGTTAGGGTTCTGTTTGCAGTTAAGACACTTATAAAGTGTGCAATCCCACCAGCAATGGAGGAGTGTTCCTCTTTCTCCACATCCTCGACGGCATCTCTGTCACCTGAGTTTTTGATCTCAGCCATTCTGATTGGTGTAAGGTAGAATCTCAGGGTCGTTTTAATTTGCATTTCCCTGATCACTAAGGACTTTGAACATTTCTTTAAGTGCTTCTCATCGCTTTGAGATTCCTCTGTTGTGAATTCTTTGTTTAATTCTGTACTCCAAGTGGAGGGATGGGGTTACTAACCCACAGTCAAAAGCTCTGACCCAGAATTGTTCCTGTCTGAAGGAACTGCAGGGACAAAAATGGAGAAGAGCCTGAGAGAAAGGAGGTCCTGTGACAGCCCAAATTGGGATCCAGCTCAAGGGGAGGCCTGGGGTCCTGACAGTACCTGGGGTACTGATGTTGTTGTGTGCTTGCAGACAGACACCTAGCATGGCTGCTCTCTGAGAGGCCCAACAAGCAACTGAAAGAGTCAGATGCAGATACTAGCATCCAGCCAATGGACAGAAGCCCGGGACCTCTGTGGTTGAACTGGGGAAAGGCTGGAAGAAGCTGAGGAGGAGGGCACCCCCATAGGAAGACCAGCAGTCTCAACTGACCTGGACCCCCAAGGTTTCTCAGACACTGAGCCACCAACCAGGCAGCACACACCAGCTGATGTGAGGCCCGACACAATAACAACAGAGGACTGCCTGGTCTGGCCTCAGTGAGAGAAGATGCACCTAACCCTCGAGAGACTTGAGGGGGCAGGGAGAAGGGAGGCCTGGTAGGGTGGGGGTGGGGGTGAGGACAGCCTTTTGGAGAGGGGGAGCGGGGAGGGAAGGAGCAGACCGGGAGGGGGATGAAGTCTGGACTGTAAAAAAAAAGAATTAAAGAATAAAACTAGCTGGGCAGTGGTGGCGCACGCCTTTAATCCCAGCACTTGGGAGGCAGAGGCAGGCGGAGTTCTGAGTTCGAGGCTAGCCTGGTCTACAGAGTGAGTTCCAGGACAGCCAGGAGAAACCCTGTCTGGAAAAACAAACAAACAAACAAACAAAATGAAAAGAAATAAATATATAAAAAAGACACTTATAAAGAAGTTTCTGTTTGCCCTGTGTTAAGTCCTTTCAAGTTAAGGTTTCTAACTGCAATTAAGAAGTTCCTGTTTCTTAGATCTGATGCAAACTGCTTGCAACCCCATTCCCATGATGTATATCCTTACCCTTGCTCCTTCCTTTCCAATTGTATCTCTGTAACAATGTATAATGGCCATGTCCCTCACCCATGGAAACACCTTATCTCTATTAGAAGAAAGAATTCAAGAGGCCAAGTTCCGACTTAGGGTGAGGTAGCCAGCTGGCCAGTCCCGGGTGCATCCCCAAATACAGCTTGCTTTAATTAAACAATTGAGGACTCTGTCTTCTTGAAGTTCTCCGGTTCAGCCTGGACGCTTGCCTCTGCCTGCCTACCTTACATCTACAACAAAAATCCTCTCCATTCCTGGGGAGTAAACAGATCCTGCACTTTTCATTTTATTTTTCTCATTCACAGATCGATGTTTTGGGGGTTTGCTGTTCGATACACACCTCACTCTCTAGCCTAGCCTGGCCTAGAGCTCCCAGTGCACTTCTTGCCTCAGCAGCAAGCCACGCCCTGCCCAGAAACAGACCGATCTCCAGGGGCTCCATTTCTAATCCTCAGGGGCCTTTCCTCCCCCTCTGCTTTCCAGATGCCCGAGCTAACCCCAGTAGTGGGTACTGCAACATGCAAGATGAACCTTGCCTCTGTGCAGTACACCAGGGCTGTGGCTGGGTCTTTTGTCGAAGGACTACACGGGAGGGCAGTGTTGCCTGAGGGGCTGGGGGGAAGTCAAGGCCACCCTGGTCCTATTTGTCATATATAGTTTTGCTATTAAAGTTTCCTTTTGTTATGACCATAATGAATTTGAGGAACCATCATAGACATGACTAAGAACTGCCTGTATGAAGCCATAAATAACTAGAAGTTTTATTTCTTTATGTATTCCTGTATGTGTTTATTTATTTATTTTTGAGTGACCCACTCTGTAACCCAGACTGGCCTCAAACTTATGATCCGGACTGGAGAGATGGCTCAGTGGTTAAGAGCACTGATTGCTCTTCCAGAGGTCCTGAGTTCAATTCCCAGCAACCACATGGTGGCTCACAAACATCTGTAATGGGATCTGATGCCCTCTTCTGGTGTGTCTGAAGACAGCTACAGTGTACTCATATAAATGAAATAAATAAATAATTCTTCAAAAAAACCAAACAAACAAACTTATAATCCTCCTGCCTCAGCCTCCTCCTAAATACTGAGATGATGGGTACGTTATGAAATAAAATGTAATAGTGGCAGGGGTACCAGGCAGGCCCATGCCATGGTGTCCCCCTGAGACACACACTGTGCAACAGACCTGGTATAAGGGAAGTTTATTTGGAAATGAGGGGAGTGAGGACCTGGAAAAGGAGTAGAGGCAGACAGAGCCACGAGGGCAGAGAAAGGGGGGATAAAGAAGGAGGGGGGGGGAAGGAGGAGAAGAGGAGGAGGAAGAGCAGGAGGGGAAGGGGAGGGGGAGGGGAAGGAGGAGAGGGCTGGAGTATGAAGCTGTCCTCTCTCACCGGCTCCCAGGTCACCTGCATTGGGCAGCAGCGAAGGTGACGATGCCCAATGCTAGGTCCCTGTGAGGAGCCTCGCTGAACTGTAAGCCAACAATGTATGCACCCCGACACTGGGCCCAGATCACAGGTTATTACCGTTTAATACACTGATGAACACCTACCAAGCTCAGGTTATGGGGCAGAGTCAGGAAAAACAAGGCCCTCCCTGCCTCTCTACCTCCTCAAAGCTCAGTTCAGCAATATCTGCCATCCTTAGAATCTGCCGGGAGCGATCCTTCCGGTAGACGGTCGGGCTACCCTGGAAAGAGATGTCAGAGGTCCCGTGACAGTGTGATACTCTTGTTTACCTGGACTGGCCTAGGGCTCAGAGAAATGCACTTGCTTCCGTTTAATCTCTCAATTACTGCCCTACCAACTCTTCCATCAATCCACGCCCCAGCCCCTTGCTGGGGGATTCTAAGCAGGGGCTCTCCCGCTGATCCACCACCACCTACTCACGGAAGTAGTTGATGTTGCTACAAAGTTGTGTTTGGATCCTGAGGGCTAAATGGGCCTCGAAAAGGTCCCAGAGATGTGCTGCTAGGAGGCGGGGCCTCAGAGCGTGTGCCCTGCGGGGCGTGTTCTTTTGTGTCTCCTCTCCTTACCCTCCCTTCTATCACAGAGACATAGGCGGCTCTGCTCAGGAGGTTCTGTTTATCCCAGGTCCAGAAAACATCCCAAGAGGCAGCCATGACTAGAGATTTCTGAAGTCATGTGCCCACGTAAAGCCTTCTTCCCTAAGCCCCTCAGGAATCCTCTCACCGTGGGAAGCGCCTGCACACAGGGGGACTTGGGATTCCAGGCTGTGAACCCCATCTTCTCTAACACTGTATTCTACTTATTTTTTTTTATGGTTAAAGGCAATGCCTATACCAACAATTGAAAACAAAATTCTCTAGTTTCATTTCTCTTGCTTGTTAGAAAATACCCTGACCGAAGTAACTCAGAGGAGAAAGATGGTGGTTCAGCTAACAGCGCCAGGTCAGTGTCTTTCTTCATGGGGAAGTCAAGACAGGAACTTGGACAGCTGGACACTTGGCATCCAGTCAAGAGCAGAGAGAATAAGGGCATGCCTGCTTCCTCAGATGTGTGCTTAGCCTCAGCTTGACAGACACACTTCAGGACCCCATGCCTAGAGAATGGTGCCCCCCCATAGTGGGCTGGGTCTCTTCACGTCAATTAATTGAGACAGTACCTAATGTACAACGTTGGTCCTTGAGATTCTACTCGGGTGATTCTAGGTTTTATCCGGCTGTTAAAAGATAATCATCCTAAAAAAAAAAAAAAAAAAGATAATCATCAAGGGATCCCTAATTACTTTCTGTAGTTGAGATATTGGGGATCGAACCTCAGAGCTTCTAGCATGCTACCTGCACACACTTCCACCAAACCATGCCCTAGCTCCTCAACACAGGGGCTAGCCTGTGCTCAAACACTGAGCCACACCTCCAGCCCCTCACTGGGGGATTCTACACATGGGCGTTATTGCTGAACTCTTTTTACCATCTAGATTTTGTGTATGTGGGACATGCATGCATTATTGCGTGCAAACGTGCGTTCACACAGAGATGAACACCTACCAAGCATTGGGTGTCAGCATTGGGTGTCTTTCTCAACGGCTCTCCACCACCTCCACCCCAGATTTAAACAGCTTTAAACTTTTAAAAAAAATTATTATTGGTGTTTATGTGTATGCGCATGTATATGTATATGTTTCTGTGTATGTATATGTGTGCATGTATGCACAATTCTCACTGCATAGGCCTAGACATCAGAGGACAACCTTCGGGATTCGGGTCTCTCTTTCCGCTATAGTTTCTGGAGATTGAACTCAGTTTGCCAGGCTTACACAGCGAGTGCTGTTATGTGCTGAATCATGCCTCCCAGTAGTTTCTCTAGACTGGCAGGTCAACGACCTCCCAGACTCTGCCAGCCTCCATCCCCTGACGGATTCTTGACTCTGGGCCCAGCGTTCTACACATGTGGTGGGGATCAAACTCAAGCCCTTTGCCTGCATGCCAAGCACCTAACCCACTGAGCTGTACCTCTAGCCCCACCCTTTCTTCAAACAGGGTCTCATCTCACTGAGTTGCCCAGGCTGGCCATGAACTTGGGATCCTCCTGGCCACCTGACCAAATCTCTCCTTCTGCCCAGCAGGTCACGTGAACATTGTCTTTTGCCTGTGATCACGAGGGTGATAAGGTTTCAATGACTTCTTTCTCCCCAGTACCAGGTGTGGACTGTGCGGTAGGCTCACCGCCATCACCTCCTACGCATGGAGAAACACATAGACTTTTGCCCTAAACTGTGTCTGTCTGGCCTCTGGCACCCAACTCTCTTCTATAGAGAAGACCTCAGATTTGCTCATAAAGCCAGTCTGTGGTCAGATCCCACCCCAAAGGTCTGTGATGTTCATGATCACTGTGGACATCATCAGTCACACCTCCAGGAGCCTTCCTTATCTGAGTCACATGGGGCACTGTCCGGCCATGCTGACGTGCAAAACTGACCGTTGCTCTACCTGCCAAGCCACCAAGGTAAATGTCATTAGGATTCTGGCCTCAAAGTCCATGTTCTCCACCAGTGTGCCATGTTTGTTTGTCACTATGATTTCTTGGTATCTTGGACAGCATGTGTCCTATCCATTGAAAGAGATGGGGCACATGATGAAGTGTGTGTGTGTGTGTGTGTGTGTGTGTGTGTGTGTATACACACATGTACATGTTGGGCATGGTGCTTGTTCATGTAGGGTAGGTGTTTGTGTGTAGGGTTTGGATGTATGTATATATGGGGTGTGATGAATACTCTTTACAGACCATCTCTCTGGGTCCTTTGCATGCAAGTCAGCAGGGAGGGAGAAGGAGGCCGTGTCCATCTACCCTGCAGGCTTCTGCACCAATCCATTCAGAAAGCAGTTACTTGCTTCAGGGTCTGTAACTGCCTAGTGACCAGCCATGTCATGCATAATCAGCGACTGCATTAGATGGAGCTATCCAACTGTTTCTCTGAAGAAATGAACGAGGTGGAGGAGCAGGGAACCCCAAGTGGCTGCCATCTGCGGAGTGGGACAGGCAGGAGATTAGGGGGTTAACCAAGGATGAAATAAATGCTCGGGGCTTAATTTTTTTCTCAGGAATTGAAGTTTAAGGTCAGCCCTGCATATAATTTCCAGGTCAGCATAGACTACATGCGAAGCTGTCTCAAAGAAAGAAAGTAGTGCACACACACACACACACACACACACACACACACACTTAAAAGAAGACTTGGGCTGGGTATAAAAGCACGAGAGAGATGCTAGGTTCAACCCCCATTGCCACAAAAATTAAATAAAGTCACAGGCAAACGGTGGGCTTATGAGGTCAGCCACATGGACACAGGCCAAGTCTGGGCTTCCCCAGTTGCCTGTCACCAGAACCTCAGAATTCTTATCTGTAACTAGAGATGAAAGGAATCCCACAGTGCCAGGGCGGTTAGTGCATCCACAAAGCCAAACCTCTATCATCTCTGTCTAGTTCCCGGATATTTTCAGCATCCCCCCAAAGGGGACTCTGCCCCCATTACATGGTCATGCCCCATTGTCTCCTCCCCGCCAGACAACCCAAAACTACTCCGTAAGTATACCTACTCCGGGATATTTCACATAAACAATTATGCAGTGGCCTTTTGTGCCTGGCTGCCTCCACCTAGTGTTCTCAAGGTTCGTCCATGTTACAGCATGTGTCTCTGCCTTGTTCCCTTGGAGAATGAATACGAATCCTAAAATGCTATGAGCTGGCATGGTGGTGCCAGTGTTTGCCGTTAGAAACAGGAGAGCGGGAGTTCAATGTCACTCTTTGCTACATAGTGATTTGGGGGTCAGCTTGGAATGTGAGATCCCTGAAACCAAAACAGGAGCTGAGAGGTGCTCTATGGGTGAGAGCACTTGATATCCAAGTGTGAGAACATGAGCTAGAGTCCCCTACAGTCATGGAAAGAGCCCAGCATGGCTGCACGTGCGTGTAACCCTAATGTTGTGTGGTGGAGAGAGGCTCATCCCAGCTCCCTAGACAGCCGGTCAAATGATGAGCCTTCATTCAGTGAGAGATCCTGTCTTAGGTGAACAGGAGAGACAGTGATAGAGGCAGACACCTCAGCTCATGTTCTGGTCCTTAACAAATACTCAAACTCCAGCCTGAAATCACACAGGAGATGCACACATCTGCACACTCAAGTGCATGCAACAGACACACACACACACACACACACACACACACACACACCACACACACACACACAAACCATCATCTCTCTTCATAGCCCTGACTGTGCTGGAACTCACTCTGTAGAACAGAATGGCCTCAAACTCACAGAGATTCGCCTACCTCTGCCTCCCAAGAGTTAGGATTATAGATGTGACCCACTACACCCTGGTGGCTTGAATATGATTGCCACAGGGAATGTTACTATTAGGAGGTGTGGTTTTGTTGGAGGAAGTGTGTCACTTTGGGGGTGGGCTTTGAGACCCTTCTCCTAGCTGCCTGGAAGCCAGTCTTCTCCAGTTTGCATTCAAACAAGATGCAGAACTCTTAGCTTCTATAGCAGAATGTCTGCCTGGACACTGCCATGATGATACTGGACTGAACTTCTGAACCTGTAAACCAGCCCCAATTAAATGTTGTCCTTTATAAGAATTGCCTTGATCATGTTGTCTCTTCACAGCAATGGAAACCCTAACTAAGACACCCAGTTGGGACTGGAGAGACGGCTCAGCAGTTAAGAGCATTGACTGCTCTTCCAAAGGTCCTGAGTTCAATTCCCAGCAACCATATGGTGGCTCACAACCATCCGTAATGGGATCTGATGCCCTCCTCTGGTGTGTCTGGAAACAACTACAGTGTACTCATATAAATAAAATAAATACTTTTTTTAAAAAAAGACACATGATTAATAAACTTTTATTGATTATTATATCTGTCGGTGGACATTTGAGTTGTTTACACATTTTGTCTGTTAGCTGCTGTGTACTTTAACATACAATTTTCGGTCTAACCTCTGTTTTTAATTCTCTGTGGTGTGTATTTCAGTGTGGGAGTATGCCTGTGCGTGTGTGTGTGTGTGTGTGTGTGTGTGTGTGTGTGTGTGTGTGTGAGAGAGAGAGAGAGAGAGAGAGAGAGAGAGAGAGAGAGAGAGCACACTTCACTTGTCTGGGATCAAATTCACATCGTCAGTCTTGGCAACCAGTGCCTGTACTTTCTGATATTAACATTAAAAAATATGCATAATGAGAAAAATAGTGTCCCATGCCAGTAAAAGCCTAACTGATCATTTTTCTTTTAAAAAAAATTATTTTATTTTTTTTTATTTATACGAGTACACTGTGACTGTCTTCAGACACACCAGAAGAGGGTATCAGATCCCATTACAGATGGTGAGCCACCATGTGGTTGCTGGGATTTGAACTCAGGACCTTTGGAAGAGCAGTCAGTGCTCTTAACCACTGAGCCATCTCTCCAGCCCCTGATCCTTTTTCTTTATCATTGTTGTTTTGAAACATGAACTCTCTACGTAGCCCAGGAAAGCTTTGAACTTCTGATCCTCCAGCCTCCACCTGCAGAGCCCTGGGATTACAGTCGTGGGATTACATGTCTAAAGTTTCCCTAGACAGTCAGGGCTACACAGAGAAATTCAGTCTCAAAAAACAAAACAAAAAGTTGTTTTCTGAAAAAAAAAATCACTTAAGGTTATTCTTCCAACAATTCCTCATGTAGTCCTCATGCAGACGTTTTCATCATTAACACATTGACAGTTGTTTTCGGAAGCTCATTCTGTAAACTATTCTTCCTTGTTGCCTTTCTTCCCAACAGGCACTGTGCCCCATACTGGCCTCCAGGTGGCACCAGGCAGCCACTTCCCCAGAGCTCAGTTACACAGACATACTGCTGTTTAACTCTTTGGTTTGTGACCCTTGAGATGACTCAGCATGTACAGCCTCTTGCTGACAACCTGACAACCTCAATTCTGTCCAAGAACCGGACAGTAGAAGCAGAGAATCTTCTCTGAAAGTTGTCATCTGATCACAGCAAAAACAGGTGCATACACACAATGAATAAATTAAGATAATAAATTAAGAAAAGTTTTTTGTTTTCTTTTAATATGTGTGTGTATGTGTGTATAATATATACATATATATATATATAATATCTCCCTACACATACATATATGTGTGTGTTGTATACATACACACTCGCTCTTGTTTGAGGCCTGTCCTAATACACAGCAAAACACTAATTTAAAAAAAAAAAACACATTAGTCTGGACTGGAGAGATGGCTCAGCAGGGAAGAGCACAGACTGTTTATCCAGATGACCCAGGTTCAATTCCAAGCAGTGATACGGCAGTTCACCACTATGTGTAACTCCGATTCTAGCGACTCTAGTAGGCTCCTGGCCTCCTTAAGCGCCAGGCACACGTGTAGTGTGGACAGTCACACAGGCAAAACAGATATACACATAAAATAATAAAAGTTTTTTAGCCGGGCAGTGATGGCGTACACCTTTAATTCTAGTACTTGGGAGGCAGAGGCAGGCGAATTTCTGAGTTCGAGGTCAGCCTGGTCTACAGAGTGAGTTCAAGGACAGTCAAGGCTACAGAGTGAGTTCCAAGACAGTCAGGCTATACAAAAGTTTTTTAAAAAAGCATTGAGGAGCCCCAAGAACATTTCTTTGTGTGGGATACATCTATGGAGGCTTACTAAATCACAAAACACAAAATGAAGAAAATATCAATGAGTTTAAAAATCACTATTTAACCCAAGTCATGTGTATGTAGCCATCTGTTTAATCAACCTTACTTGCTGCTATGACAAAATAAGTAACCTTCAAAACCCGAGTGTAGGAGCCAGGATGTGGCTCAGTTGGTGGGTCACGTGCCCTTTCTCGATCACACCATAGGAGATGACCAGGCTCTGTGTAAAGAATGAATGAACTGCTATTGAACCAACTATGGGCACAGGAAAGTCACAAAAGACCCCAAGTGGCTTTTGTGTTGGGAACAAGCAAAAAAAAAAGTTCTTCACAGGGTTACTATTTCATATTCAGACTCCATTTAATCACCGGGAGGAACTAAACTTAAGGTCCCAGACCCTGGGGGAGTGGGGGACTTCCCAACAGCTGAAGAGCTTCTATTGTAAACAGCTGTCTGAGTTCATCTCAGGGACTTCTCCATCTCCG
Source organism: Tokudaia tokunoshimensis (assembly GCA_036184795.1). Classification (NCBI taxonomy): domain Eukaryota; kingdom Metazoa; phylum Chordata; class Mammalia; order Rodentia; family Muridae; genus Tokudaia; species Tokudaia tokunoshimensis. The sequence goes on along the minus strand of BTHU01000001.1, from coordinate 21,198,989 downwards.
ACAGGATCAAACTAAGTTCTTGTTCTCAGGCCTAGGAACCAACTCTGATCCTGATTGATGGAAACTCCCTTGCTCAACCCCTTACGCTTAAAGTGTCCCTTCAGGGTCATAGTGCAGCTCCCAAGACTCATTGATCAGTATCAGCTTGAGTACAATAAATTTTGATCATCTACATTGACCTGGTGTTTGAGTTATGATGGACTTATGTTTTTGTTGTAGTTTTTGTATACAATGTTCTCCTTGCCTAACTTGTAGGCCTGCAGGCAGACGAAGGCACCAGGTCTTATTCTAGATGCCTAAGAACCACCAGGTGGGGGCTGGGAACTGAACCCAGGACATCTGGAAGACCAGGCAGTGATCTTACCTCTGAGCCATCTCTCCAACCTAGATTTATGTTGGATTTAAGTGGACCCTGTAACAGCTGACTTCAGCTGAGCACACAAACTGCAAATGACCAGACAGAAATGGTTTAAGACAGTTATTATTTTCTTTTTTAAAAGCAAAACATGAGGGCAAGAGATATAGTTGGGGGCTGGAGAGATGGTTCAGTGGTTAAGAGCACTGACGGCTCTTCCAGAGGTCCTGAGTTCAAATCCCAGCAACCGCATGGTGGCTCACAACCAGCTATAACGGGATCTGATGCCCTGTTCTGGTGTGTCAGGAAACAACTACGGTGTACTCATATAAAGTAAATAAATAAATCTTTACTACAAAAAGTAAAAAAAAAAAATCAGGAAATGAGTTTTTTTTTAAAAAAAGATTTATTCATTTTATGTGATTGCTTTATCTGCATGAACATCTGCTTGCCAGAAGAGGGCAGCAGATCCCATTACAGATGTCTGTGAGCAGCTGTGCAGTTATTGGAATTGAACTCAGGACCTCTGGAAGAGCAGACAGAGCTCTTAACCACTCAACCATTTCTCTAACCAGAAATGAGTTATTTTTGTGTTATATTAACAAACAACCATGGCCCCAACCCTGAAATGTAGGGGTACACAGATGATCTTGAGGAAGAACCCAGTGAAGGACACACGATCCTGACTGCAGCACGGAACAGCCAGAAGCCAAGAGGAGGAAATGAGCGCTCAGCAAAACGCTTGCCGCAGGCCCATCGCAAACACGGGCTTCGGATTCTGATGTTGTTGTTGGGGTATTGTTTTGTTTTCTTTTGTTTTCGAGGACAGTATTCTCTGTGTGGCCCTGGCTGTCTTGGAGGTCTAGATACAAGGCTGCCCTTGAAATCAGAAATCGTCCTGCCTCTGCCTCCCGAGAGATGGGAGTAAAGGCATGTGCCAACACTTCATGGGCAAAATTGAGAATTTCTGCAGGAAGATTGAGTCGATGGAGGGAAGAAAGTTTCCCAGGGACCTGTAGATTTTCCCTTGGCCCATAACTTTTACTTGAGCAATAACTAGCAAAAGGGAATGAGATGTGGCAATGGGTCAGTTGGGGTCCCAAGAAATTGGAAGTCATATCTCAAGGCTGCTGGCAGCCTTGACCTGACTATAGCTGCTGAACAGTCCTACAGACTCTCTCACTCCAGGTAATGTGATCAGCAATGAAATGGCATGCCCCAAATCAAAGCCCACAGAAAGAGGAGGCAGGACTTGCATCCAGATCTGCAACTGGGACTTAATCGCCTCTCTCTAGGGGCTCATGTGGGCCTTAGTAAAGTGTGTGTGAGAGGAGGTGAGGATTGGGACGCATAGAATCAGAAATGGAACAGAAATAGTGGTGTGGTCCTTCTAACTCCTGCAATGGTCAAAAAATTAGGGACTCCCTTCAGTAGGTGGCCTGCCCTGTCAGAGGAGCTGATGTCCCTCCCTGAGAGACACAATTAGAGAAAAAGCCCTTTGATGTCAGACGGGAGAAGATGAAGGACAGGAGGCCAGAGGAACCTAGGATAGAGACAGGCAGAAGACCAGCCCAGGAAGTCAGGCCGAGGTGGAGACACGAGAAGGGACACAGCAGTCAGGGTCACCGGGAACAGAGCTTGGATACCACAGAAATGTAAGAGGGGAAGAGATCCTAAGAGATCTGATGTGGCCACTGTAAGGCTGTACCCAAGAGAGGAGTGCAGGCAGAATCCAGTAAATGGGGTTCGATACTAAAGTACAGAAGGAACCCTCGGGTCACAGAAGTCCTGAAGCTGAGTCCCTGACGATAAAATGTGCTGAGCCCACAGGGTCCCAGGTTGGCGATTAGAGCATGACAGCCAGTGCCTTCTTCTTTGGCATTTTATTTCAAAGTTGCAGCAAGGACAAAAGAGGAGACAAGGAAAAAAAAAAAGGACGCGAAGAGGACCGGAGAAGAAGCAAATTTGAGGTGGGGTACAAACTGCATGGGCTTTGGAGTGTAACGTCCACGTGAGGGTGCCAGAGAGCCAGCATCTGAGCAGACCTTCCCCTATTGCACTTCTCTTGAATCTCTGGGAGGAGAGGACACTGGACAGGATGCGGATCCTACCAGGGAGGGCACAGCCCCAACATCAAACCGTAAGCATCCAATCGTGGGCACTGGCTCCATACTGCAGGAAAACGAAGTTGCAGCAATGAGACCGCTGCACTACACCTCCCAATAGACCCTGGAGCATCGAAAGCTGACCATTCCCAGAGCTGCGCCCCAGTGCCTTATGGGAAGTGTAGTCCTTGACCCGGAGACCCAGCAAACAATTCCAAGGGATCATCAGGGCAGAGAGTTGCAAAGTCTTGAAGGCTTTTGGGAAAAGGTATTTTCAGCTCAGATGTGTTGTGATAGGTGCCAACATGGGGCCAGTATACCAAGTCACCTCAGTTCCAGCTCATTGGGAAAGGAGCCTAGAGGCTCCCTTCACAAGAATTTGGGAATTCACCAGAGGCTTCTGAGACTAATACTTCAAGGCCAGGGATGTGCAAGGGAAAAAGGTTTGCCATGCCAAACAGCCTAGAACAGCAGGGAGTCCTGGGAAGCCCATTTTTTCAGGTTTGTTTTTTTTTTTTCCAACATTCCAGAGTCTCATGAAAAAGGGAGTTCTGTCTTTAGGACCTGACAACCCCTGAAGCACAGAAACGTCCCCTGCTTCTGGCCACAGGCATTCAGAGGACAGGAGCCATTAATCAGAGCCGTTGCTCTCAAGCCCTGAGCTCACCTGAATAGCCTTCAACTCCTTCTGGAAGCGCAGGATGAGCTCCGGCCCGTTCTCCATGGTGGGAATGTGGAGATGCTGCGGACAGGGGGCCATGAGGAAGGGGCACTCCCCCTCTTTCTCTCCCTCCCACCCTGGCCGCTCTGCCTCACCTTGCCTTCATACAGGATTTGGTGCACCGGGCAGACCTGACAAGCAGTGCCTGAACCGAAGACTTCTCGCACCCGGCCCTCCTCCAGCGCCCGCTTTAACTCCTTCATAGTGACCTTGCGTTCTGACACCCGGAACTCACCCTGCATGACAAAGGCGCAGAAACACTCCAGTGCCCAGACTCCTGCCCTGCTGCAGACCACCATCACATCCTCCCTAAGGATGCTGGGAAAGGCAGAGGCCCAAGGATGGGAGACAGACCCAGAGAAAAGAGGGCTTGACAGTGAGCCAGGCTTCCACCACCCAGCCCCAATTCAGGATACTTTGGTCCAAAGATTCAGATGCCACACAGGCCCTACCCAAGTCCTGGCCAGATCCAGCAGGCTTTGTCGAACCACTCCAGGCAGGATGATACCATTCAGTGGGGGGGTTGCCAGCTCCAGTACTATGTCAGGCATGACAGATGGGCATCACTGCTTCCCACCCTTAAATGGTCTCCCCTCCCCTTGGACGCCACCTGCCCAGGATTCCAGAAGGAATTAGGCAGGACGTCAGACAGGCTGCGGGTTGGGACACGAGTCTACTCACCTCCGTCCTCATGAGTCCAGTAGACAAAGATGTTCATGGTGCCCACCTCAGTGAGCTGGTGGTCCGGCCCATGCAGCCAGAGGACCTGCTGGCAGCCTTTCTTCTGGGCTTCTCGTTGCACAGCCACAGTGGGTCCATAATTCCTGGAGGGCAGCCTGGTCAGACCGGGCTACGAATTCCCCATACTCCCCACAGCAGAGCCAAGGTGTCTCCTTCCCCAACTCTGCAGCCCAGCGGTGGCCCTCAAAATCTGCAGCACAGACATCTTAACCTAAGAGTTGGGGTCAGGGTTGGGGCCCAGATTTGTAGGCTCCCTGTCCTGCCTCCAGTTCCTCCTTTCTTCAGCATCTGATATTAAGATCACAAGTATGGTGACACCAAGGGGCTTCGATTACTCAACTCTACATTTCGTTTTTGGGGTTTTGTTTTTTTTAAAGATTTATTTATTTTATGTATGTGAGTACACTGTAGCTGTCTTCAGACATAACAGAAGAGGGCGACAGATCAATTTACAGATGTTTGTGAGCCACCATGTGGTTGCTGGGAATTGAACTCAGGACCTTTGGAAGAGCAGTCAGTGCTCTTAACCACTGAGCACTTTTGGTTTTATTTTTTGAAACAGAGTTTCTCTGTGTGGCACTGACTGTCCTGGAACTCACTCATTAGCCTAGGCTGCCCCTTCTTCTGCATTGCTGGGATTAAAGGCTTATGTTGGGGCTGGAGATATGGTTTAGCACTTAAGAGTACTGACTGCTCTTCCAGAGGTCCTGATTTCCAGTTCCAGAAAAGATATGGTGGCTCACAACCATCTGTAATGGGATCCGATACCCTCTTCTGGTGTATCTGAAGACAGCTACAGTGTTCTCATCCATAAAAGAAAGAAATCTTTAAACACGGGGCGGGGCAGCTTATGTCACCATACCAGCTGGTCCATGTTTTGTTTCTGAGGCAGGATCTGTGGTAAGAGGTTGGACTCAAAATCACCATGCAGCTGAAACTGCTGTTCAGTCCCTGACGCTCTTGTCCCCTCCTCCCAAGTGCTGGGATGACAGCTGTGCACTCCTACAGTGGCTCTCATTCAGTTTTAACTTGCAGCGTGTTAGCCACACCAGACTTGTCTTACTTATACAAGGCCCCCAGTATCTTGGTCAGGATCCCAGTCCATGTTCTGAGCCGTGGGCAAACACGGGTCTTGTTTCTCTTCCTGTGCCAAGTGTGGTCAGAAAGTGTCTGCCACATTTTTCTGTTTCATGGGGTAATGGGGCTTGAACTCAGGATCTCCTAATGCTGGGTTTTACTTATCCTATCACTGAGCTTCACCCTAACCCCTCATCAGGAGATTCTAGGCACGGGCTTGACCACCAGGCCATTTCCAGAGTCCCTCACTGGAGACTTCTAGGCATAAGTTCTACTGCTGAGCTACAGCCTGCAGCTTGCTTTCTTCCTTCCATTCCTCCTTCCTTCCTTCCTTTCTTCCTTCCTTCTTTTCTTTCTTCTTTCTTTCTTTCTTTCTTTCTTTCTTTCTTTCTTTCTTTCTAGATTTAGTTATTTATTTAATGTATATGAGTACACGGTACATGTATTCATACACACCAGAAGAGAGCATCGGATCCCATTACAGATGGTTGTGAGCCATCATGTGGTTCAGGCCCACCCCACAGCTTTCTTTGTAGACTTCCTGCCTCAGCCTAGTGAGGAACTATGATTATATGACATAGATGGCTGTATGACACCATACCTGGCTTCTCTTACTACCTTTGTAGCCAAGAGACCACAGGTGAAGTATTACCTCTTCAATGAAACTTTCACAAGACCCTGTGAACCCTGCAACTGAGCTTACAGATCTGGACACTAGGGTGCCCACCGGGCCAACTGCCATCGAGGTGTGGCTGGCTTGGCCTCATCCCCAGAAGACATCACAGATGTGCTCTGAGATGACCTGAATAGCCTTCCTGTGTGTGCACACTTCCTTGTTCCAACATGCCAGTAGCTTATACCCAACCTGATCCCAGGAGACTTAGCCACCTCCTCACAATATATTGTGTCAGGGCGTTTGGCAACACAGAATGCTGGGAAGTCCATAGGGTACGAAAGAGACTAGGGCCCAAGTCATTTTGGGGTGTCTCTATGCATGGAGACACCCCAGCCCAGACGACCCTTGAAGTTCTAAGTGTCATCTTATTTCTAGAGGCTTCCAGGCGGTTCTGTTTGGGTCTTCCCACTGACCCACCCATCTCTGAGCTCATTTGTTCAAATGATAAGCACCCCATTCTCCTTTCACCGTCAGTGTCAGGCACCAGAGATGACAACGGACACAAAGACAGCCTAGAGCCAACCACAGAACCAGTGACAGTCACTTTCCATCCCGGAACAAAGTCACAACCACAACCAAGACGCACAAGGAAACTATAGCCCTCAGTCACACAGAGTCCCAGCTCCAGGGCACAACTCCTGGGGCATGTGGGAAGCTACTCACCCCCCCAACTTGTAGTCACCAGCTCCACCTATCCAGGCTCTGACAAATGTGGGATCAGCCAGGAGGGATACAGGTGTCATCGAGTCTCCAGGGAAGTAGGAGCCCACAGGGCACAAAATGACGTACAGGAGGGCTTGTGAGGACATACCGATACCCAGCGAGTGCTATGATGGGCAAGGAGGCAGCATCAGACCAAGGCATCATCACTTCAGCTCCCTCCTCCCTTAGACCCAGAGCTCTAGGCCCAGCCTCCTCCCTCAGACCAGGATGTCCCCATGCCAGTAGCTCCCACAGCAGTGCCTACCTCATTCCCGATCAGCACAGGCCGCACATAGAGGCTCGTTCCATTGCCATCGGGAACCCAGTCTTTGTCTACTTCAATGAGCTGGCGGATGCACTCCAACAGCTCCTGCCTGTCAAAGTCCTGGGTGGATTCCCTAGGAGTCAGGGCTCCAGATCCTCCCTACCACCCTCTGCCCTCTCCCCTAGGACCGACTGGCCACTTACTGGCAGGCAGAGGCGCCTTGCAGAACGTAGCATCCTGTCCATGTTGAGCCAGGGCCGGAAGAGGCGGACCTGCTGGTCTCTGCCTTTGTATGCTTTGAAGCCCTCAAAGAGCTGCAGGGACAGGCAGGGGAGGGGGGCTCAGGGAGGAACCCCAGAGCATCGAGATAGCAAGACACACATCCATGCACATGGGGACAGGGATAGGCAAAGTGATGGAAAGAGACATGGAGATGCCTAAAAGCACTGGACAAGGCCAGCATGTAGGGCAAGCCTCTTATCTCAGCTCCTCGGGGGCAGAGGGAGATCATGAGCAGTTAAGGCCAGCTCAAGGGAAGCCTGGTCTACAGGGAAGATCCAGTCTAGGAAACACCCCATGCAAGGAAAAAAGAAGGTTCACGTAATATAAAAAGTTCTTCTACATACTTTGAAAAATCTATCCTAGGAAGCTAGAGGGATGGCCTAGTGGTTAAGAGCACTCACTGCTCTTCCAAAGGACCCAGGTTAAATTCCCAGCACCTACATGTTGATTCACAGTCATCTGTAACTCCGGCTCCAAGAGAACTGATGCCCTGCTCTGGCCTCTGCAGGAACTACTTGCACAGAGGCATATATACATATATATGGTGTATATGTATATATGCATATTTATACATACATATGCACATACATATACATTCTGTGTGTATACTCATAAACATAAATTAAAAATACAATCATTAAAATAAATTCCATGTTGATAGAAACCTCAACCCGAGAGACAGTTTATAGAAAAGGAAATATCAATGAGTCTTTTTAAGAAAAAAAAATCGAAAACCAAAAAAAAAAAAAAAAAGTTATAATTCTTTGGGGTTTTCATACATATGTATATCAATGGGCTATGTGCATGTCACAGGGTCAACATAATTTACTTTATTAAAGATAATTTTAAGACCTATTTTTAATTTTTTGATTGAGTGTGTGTCTGTGCATGGGTGTGTATACACACACACACACACAGACACACACACACGAATATAGTGCTCATGGAGATCTGAGGCATCTGGTCCCCTGGAGTTGAAATTACAAGTTGGAAACTGCTTGCTATGGGTGCTGGGAACTGACCTCAAGTCCTCTGCAAGAGCAATAATACCTGCTCTTAAGTATAGGAACCTAACATCATTTGTAATTAGGGGGGAAATGCAAGTTAAAATGAATTTGAGCATCCTGAGGTTGTTAGTAAAGTGCTTGCTGTAATCCTGAGGACCTGAGTTCAGTCCCCAGCAACCACATTAAAAATCAATCAAAGAAACAAACAACAAAGCAAGATGGAGAGCAATTGAGAAAGACACCCCACTCGCTCTCACCCTCTGCGCACACAGGCACACACACACATACACACACACACACACACAGACTACTTTGTGTTGGTAGCCCGGGTTGTCCTGGAATTCGATTTGTAGACAAGGCTGGCCTCCAGAGATCCACCTGCCTTTGTCCCCTGAGTGCTGGGATTAAACGTGTGGGTCACAACCATCACTTTGAGAACTTTAAAAAACTCTATGGCTATTTGTCAAGGCTTCTATCTGAGAAACAGGTGTGGGCAGCAAGTGTGGGAACTGATACTAGTTCCAAAAAGAACACTGTAGCAAGACTGGTCAAATTGGCACGCTGCCCTTTGACTCCCTAGAGGTAGAAAATGGGCAGAGAGATACACTTGCACTCAGAGGAAAAGATAAGAGTACTGGTCTCTATTGCAACATTTTTTCTATCTCAAGGCTGAAAAGAACCCAAATGGCCAACGATAGGTGACTGTCCAATGAACAGCGCTGTCTGTTGCAGTGATGTTTTGTACACTGTGTAAAGAACTCTCTGTCCTTCTTTGTCTGCCTAACGCACCTTCTGATTAGCTAAAATACAAATCCTATAGCAAAAGGCAGAATAGTAAGATGCAACTTCGGGGGATGGGGAGGGAGGGAGAGAGGAGGGAAGGAGGAAGGGTGGAAGGGAGGGGGGAGGGAGGGAGAGAGAGAGAGAGAGAGTAGAGCGCCTTCAGCTGTTCTTGGACTGGATGTTCTAGTGCCTGTATCTTTCCCTTCGTCAGAGGTCATTGTTCTACTCAAACATGTTTGTCAGTTTGCCATTTTAGTCTTTGGGCAGCTGGTGATCCATCAGCAGTGGATCCTCCACATAAAGTTTAAGAACCAGGCTCTGCTCTCTCCTACTTATGGAAGGCCTGGCTGTCCCTGTCTTTGATAACATTTTTTTTCTTTATTAGGAATTTCTCCTCTTCTACAGCCCGTGTCCAACACTGGAGAAATGCATATCTGTGCTTCCCAATGTCGAAGTGGCTCTCTTCCCTATAGATGTATGGATATATTACCCATATATGACTTTCTGGGCTATTCATCTATCTGGTCCTAAGCATCCAATCCATTTTAGACTTCATTTTATCTGAGACAACGTCACAATTTTTAGGAGTTGTGTCCTTTGAAGTGGCCAGGCTGGATTTTAGGAATCTTGTGAAATTATTGTTACATCTGCTCCTGTATCCACTAAGCCTTCAATCTCAGTTCCATCTAATGGTAATTTTAACGTTGCTCTCTTATCATTTATAGTAGTTTGCCAAAATATCTGCCTTAGGCATCCTTAGAGTCTCTAGTTTTATCCATAGGAGCCACTCTATCTCTGCTGCATGGTAAGTTGTGAGCAGCTGTTTGTCCTGCTGGACTCTGATTTTTCTAGTGTTTTTCAGAACAGTCTTTCCTTAGTGGACAGGAAAACGAATGGCTCGTGCTGTTTCCTGTCCAGCCATAAGACTGACAATGCTCCAGCAAAACTCTCTAGTGAATGAAACAGGTTTTCTGCATATTAGAATACAAAACATATTACAGGTATACTACATGACACTACAGGACAAGGAGATGTAGAAAGATGTAATCACGGGGTGACGAGATGGCTCAGCGGTTAGGAACACTGGCTGCTCTTCCAGAGGTCCAGAGTTCAATTCCCAGCAACCACATGGTGGCTCACAACCATCTGCAATGGGATCCGATGACCTCTTCTGGTGTGTCTGAAGACAGCTACAGGGTACTTAGAAATAAATAATTTAAACAAAAAGATCTAATCGTACTTTAAAAGATATACTGAATAAACAGAAAAGTATAACAATGACCCCTCCAGAAATAGATTATATAGGGCTTTATGAACTTTACAGTTTTAAAAGCTAATGAGCAAAAAACAACAGCAGTTGAGAGACATTAGATTATGGAGGAAAAAACTGCTGAAATAGACCAGCCTATTTCTTTTAGGGATGTCTGAACTTCAGAATGCAAGGCAGGAAATGTGTTGTACTGGGGAGAGGTTTTGTCTGTGTTTCAAAAGGAGAAGAAAAGCTATGGATTCCTTCAAAATTAATGAAGATTAGATTTGACTAGGGGAGACCTCCTGAAAATCTTGGACATGAAGGAAAAAAACCAAGAAGAATATCAGAACACATAAAATATATGCTGATCCCTCTACGAGGGAACAGCTCTGAGACTGGCTAAGACATGCAGGACATCAGTTAAGCATAGCCAATAAATCTTAAAGGGCATGGATGGTGATTTATAGTGCAGCTTGGTTACATAGTTCCAACAGACTTGTAAAGCTTGATACCTTTTGATACCTTTCACCTGCTCAAACAAAGACCAGAGACTCATCTTTAACTGAATTGTGGACACTGTCTATTCCATATTCATTCATTCAGAAAATGTATATTGTCTCTAAAAGATTTTATGTTAACAGAGCAAAAGAACCAGACACAAAAGAAGAAAAAACAAGTAGCCTGGGAGATCCAGCCTCGGGATGCTTCAAATGCTGTTTCCTCAAAAACCTACATCCAGGACAATTTCAAAGCTGCCGACCACAGTGGTCCAGCCTTACAGACTGTTCCAAGCGGGAGTTCACTTAAGTTCTGAACTTTCCTATCACACGGAAACTGGACAGCAAGTGATACAGCTAGCGTTCTTAGGACTTAGTCCATATCCCAGTGTTCTTAGGACCCAAAAAAAAAGACATCACCCCCAGACAGCAGGAAGTAACTTTAGAGAATAAAGCCCCATTCCCAAGAGTTGCTTTGGGTGTTTTTTGGTCATTCAGAGGTCATGGGGGGGGGGTTACAAGTTGCTAATGATTTTGGTCAGGGAGGAAACAAAGTAAAGATGGCTAGATTCAGGGATCCCTTTCTCTGTCTCTTTCCTCTAGCCTTTCTCTCTTATCTAATGTTAGGAAGAAGGGAGGGGAGAGGGGAAGAAAAGAACAGAAGAGAATATAAAAAAGGTGGATTACTGAATCTAATTGTAAAGCATTAAGAAGCCAAATATTTTACATTTGGCATAGGTTTTGCATATTCACAAAATAATATTTACATGAATAAATATAGTAAATTATATATACAAGGTTATATTTTGCGACAACATACTGTATATATGCTTCAACTCTTGTTTTAGTTATTGACCCTATGCAACATATTTAAAAACAAAATATATAGTTCTAGTCCTAGAAAGCTACAACTACAAACTGTTTAGGATAAACAAAAAATGTAAATTGGGGACTGGAGAGATGGCTCAGCAGTCAAGAGCACTGACTGCTCTTTCAGAGGTCCAGAGTTCCCAGCAAAAACATGATGGCTCACAACCATCTGTAATGGGATCTGATGCCCTATTCTGGTGTGTCTGAAGACAGCAACAGTGTACTCACATACATAAAATAAAGAATTCTTTTTTTAAAATGTAACTTGGTAGTCAACCAATCAAACGTATGGTCATGTTAGGTACTGGCTTAGGTAATTGCAGAAGTTAGCTTTATTGAGCATCCTGTAGATGTTTTCAAAGTTAAACAGATAGTAAATAGCTAGAACTGAGCAATGTTTGCCTGTTCATATATGCCACAGATATATATTCTTCAAAAACCTCAGAGAACTAGAGAATATGACATTTAAAGATGCTTTGGTAGCACATGGCTTTCCTGACAGTGAGACCCCGGCAGCACCCCCTTCTACTTCTAAGAAGAGGGTGGCATCAGGAAACTCTATATGGAGTCTGCTTCTATGTGACAAATCTGCCACCAGGCAAAGGACTGCCCTTGCCTCAACTGCTGACTGCATGCTATCCAAACTGTGGACCAGCACGAGGCAGGGAAGTCAACTGCCAAACTTTGCCAAGACAAGGTAGGCCAGTCCTTCATAATTCCTGCTTCACAGAAAAGGCTGTCACATGCTGGGCCAAGATGAAGATGATGCCCCAGTGACAGTGACGGTCCAGGAATCCAGAAACCGCTGTCGTTTCTATAGTTTTGTAAGCCGCTTGCTCTACACTGCCTGTTTACTAAGGTAATATTTATTCCTTCTCAGGTCTCTGATGAGCTTGAAGACTAGAGAGGAAGACTAGATAGTTATAGTCTCACAATTAAGCTTAAGTTGTTTATGATTTAAGTAGATGATTTAAAGTCTAAGAAGATCTTTATAGGTTGATAATGCAAGATTTGACAGAAAGTGAATTACATAAAGAACTTTGACTCATCAAGATAGGATACATTGTATAGTACCTTCTCCAAGGTTGCAAAATGCATATGGAATGAACCCTGTGAATGTAATTTTTTTTTTTCGAGACAGGGTTTCTCTGTGTAGCTCTGGCTGTCCTGGAACTCACTTTGTAGACCAGGCTGGCCTCGAACTCAGAAATCCTCCTGCCTCTGCCTCCCAAGTGCTGGGATTAAAGGCGTGCGCCACCACCGCCCGGCGTGAATGTAATTTTTATATGATAGTTTTCATAATTGTTCTTGTTGTATACAGCCTATTGATGATAGAGAAAAAGCCTTTTATTGGACTAAAATGGGGAGATGCTGGAGTGATGATTTTTGCACAGTGTGAAGAAGTGTCTCTGTCCATCCTGGCCTGCCTAGGGCACATTCTGATTGGTTAAAATAAGAAAACGCTAAGGTGAACAGCAAAGGGCAGAATAGTAAGGTGTGACTTCCAGAAAAAGAGAGGATTCTGGAGGAAAAAAAGACATGGGAGATTTGCCATCCAGACTCAGAGGCAGCCAGACAGATGAAACTGAAGAGAGGTAACTAACCAGCCACGTGGCAAACCAAAGAGAATAAACGGGTGAATTTAAGTTAAGAGTTAGTTGGGGAGTAAACCTAAGCTAAGGCCAAAACATTGTAAATATAAGCCTCCATGTCATCATTAGGGAGCTAGGGTGGTCATGGAAGGGTTCATGGTTCCAACTGTCAGATGGAATATCACGCTGTAGCCACGAAGATGACAAGACTCCTTAAGGATTGTCACAGGAAAATCAGATCGCTAGACCCTAAGACTCCAGCTAAAGATCTCATTCCGGAGTCCTGGCTAGCCTCAAAACTGTGCAGTCCTCCTGCCTCAACATCCCAAGTGCTCAAATTACACCACCTCCCACAGGGCCCGAGAGGGCTCTGACTATGTCCAGGCTGTCCTGTCCCCATTCAGCCTCCTCCTGAGCTCCTCCTCTCTGTGGCCCTGTTGACATCCTCAGCGTACTCTACCACACTGAGACCCCACAGGTCTGCCAACCTCGCACTCCTATCTGTGTAAGCTGTCCCCTCTATGATTTTATCTTTGCTGAAGGAACCCCACTTTCTTTCAGAGCAGAGGTCCAACAAAGCAGAATACGCTCATCTTGGGAACTGACTGTCACCTCATGTGTGTCCCAGAACACAGGCGATCTGAGGAAAAGATGACAGAAGAAGAAATGTGCAAAGCTGGCAGACAGCTGAACTCAGTCAGGTGAAACAGGGTGGACACATGCAGCAGTGTGGACACACGCAGCAGGGTGGACACACGCAGCAGGGTGGACACACGCAGCACAGTGGGGACAGAAGCAGCCCGGTGGACACATGCAGAGGGGGCGGACAGAAGCAGGGTGGACACACGCAGCAGGGTGGACACACGCAGCAGGGTGGACACACGCAGCACAGTGGAGACAGAATCAGCACGGTGGACACACGCAGCATGGTGGACACACGCAGCAGGGAGGACATAACCAGCAGGGTGGGGACAGAAGCAGCCAGTCCTACCTGCAGAGAGTAGTGCAGACCTGAGCAGGCTGGGTGTAGCGTGAGGTTCTGGAAGGGCTGGATCCTTGGAGCGCCCCAGCCTGCCTTGCTGTTCCACTCCACCATCAGCATGTGATCTGTGAACGTCTTTCCAAACAGCAGTGGCTGGTTAGAGGCCGGCTTCGTCTGTGGCTCTTTGGTCATCTGAATCTGGAGGTCTGCAGCCTGAGAGGAAACAAAACAGAACAGAACAAAATAAAAACAACCAAAGAAGCCAGCACCTCAGGGGCCTGGAGCCATCAACCTGAGAGACTACAGCTTCCATAGGGCCTCAGTCCCAGACCCACAGATAAGGAGCAGCTGCCCAAGAAATACAGTGTTAGCTCTGCACAGCACCGACCGCAGACAGCTGGGGGACCTCGGAGAGATGCCTACATGCAGACAAGTCCTGTCTTCCCTCAAACACAGGCCACAGACCCCAGGCTTCCTCCCTGAGAGCCAGGTCCTCCTTTTACCTTGAAATTGGAGGACACACATCTTCGGGACCCACACAGAAGCCAGGGAACAGGCAGAACCTTTCGTGTCCAGATCTACGGTGGAGAGAGAAAAAATATTAGCAAGGTGAGGGCCAAAAGGAGGTCCTGGCACCTGTCTGCCACCTCTGACTTGGGAGGCCCCTGAGGTCGGCTCTGTCACAGTCTCAGTGCGTTCTAGTCAGCCTGTGCTGTCCATGTCCCCACCAGGATGCCTATCCCTAGAAAGACTAAAGGCAGCTCCAGCCGCTCCACCATCCACCATGCAGTGCAAAGTCCACAGAGGCGGGCCTCCAACTACAGGACTTTGGCCACAACTTGCAGACAGCTTAGACCGGACAGCGACCAGGGAGAGTCACAGGTAAGGGAACACTCCTGGCTTTAGGGGCACTGGGGGCGCAAAAACTGACAAGAGTTAGAAAAGAATAGGTCCTGTTTATCCCAGAATTCAGCAGCCCAGACCTCAGACCTCCTCCCTCAGACCGCAGGAACCGGCTCCTTGACCTCCTCCCTCAGACCCAGGAGGAATGGCCCATGTACTTCTCCAGACTCCAGGCCTCCTCCTTCCGACCCAGAGGTCCTCCTTGACCTTCCTCCCTTAGACCTGCAACAAGACTCCAACCCTCCTACCTCAGACAGAGGACTCCTAATGCTTACACTTTAGGAATATCAGTCAGCTGGCTGCCACTGCTACAGCCCGCCCAGCCACACGGCTGGGACACCCTCACACTGGGCAGTGACTGCTGTGTTCTTTACTGTCAGCGGCTGAAGGGCAGTCAGTCATGTGCTAGCCATTGAAAGTGTGCAGGGTATACATCCCTCTGACCCTCCCGGAGGTTAGCAAGGAACTCAGGGCTGGTTGTAGACAGGGGGGAGGCTGCTTCCTGATATTTGGATGTCATAATTTCCTTTGCAGGTCATGGAGTGGCAACTCAGTCCTAAGTTTGAGGAAGACAGGATAACAGCCTGTTCCCGTCGAGAGAGCTGATAGCGGCCAGTCAGATGGGAAGAGTCTTGCAGAGGTCACTGATCAACAGGTGAGTCTCGAATGTCATGTGGCTAAGTCTGGGCCAGGACACAGGTTTTCTTCTTTCTTTCTTTCTTTCTTTCTTTCTTACTCCCTTTCTCTTTCTCTGTCTCTCTCTCTCTTTCCTGCCTTCCTCTTTTGGAGAGGAGAAGACTTAAGGCAGGGTCTTCCTAAGTTGCCCACTGATCTCAAACACTCTCTATAGCCCAATGTGTGCAGTTAGGGTCTTCCTGCCTCAGAATCATCCCCAGACAGAATACAGGCATGTAGCCACCACACCTGGCACAGATAAGATCTCTCTGCATGCGTGTGCACCCGCACGCACCAGGTGAAGGGCGTATGTACATTTGTGCATGTGTCTGTGGAGGTCAAACTCAGATGTCATTCTTCAGGTGACTTCCACCCCATTTTCTTTCTTCCTTTTGAAACCGGGTCTTCCTAAGTAGCCCTGGCTGTACTGGAACTCAGTGTGTAGACAAGGTTGGCGGCCTTGATCTCAGAGATCCTCCTGTCTCTGCCTCCCTAGTGCTGGGGTCGAAGGCATGTGATCACAGCCCCAGCCCGTCCTGTCTTAAGGCAGGGATTCTGACTGGGTCCTGGAGTTGCCAGTTTGGTTCAGCTATCTACAATCTCCAGCTCACCAGCAATGGTATTGAAGGATGAGTCAAGATGGACAGAGGTGGCACCCACCTGTAGTCCCAGCTCTCAGGAGGCAGGGGCAGATGAGTGTCTGGATGTGAGGTCAGCCTGGTCTAGAGAGTGAGTCCCAGGACAGCCAGGACTACACAGAGAAACCCTGTCTAAAAAACCAAACAAAACAAAAAGCAAACATGACAGAGTCCCCGAATGGGTTCCAGGATCAGACTCCGGCCTCCAGCTTTGTTGGCAAGCACTTCACCCACCATGTCCGTATCTCACAGCCTCAGACGTGGCCTTAATGGTTCGGCGCCCAAGGGCTTTTGGGGTGATCTAAGAGTGACGACCCCTCATTGTCTCTGTGTGGTGATATCAAGGGTGCCCAACACTGCCACCCTGCTTCAGACACTCACAGCGTGGGGACAAGACAACCGCCTGGGTAGGGCAGCCAGCATGGTGGCAGGAGAGCAGAGGGAACCAGGAATACTTTTTTCTTTTTAGTGGAGTAAGCCATAAAAGCTGAACAATGCAGAAGAGAGACAGTGGGGTGATGAAGAGGAAAGATGGAGCCGGGGTTGTACGCAGGAGTCCCTGGGGTTATCTCTTCCCCAGCAGCACACAAACCCTGCAAACCCAGCACTTGGGAGATGGAGGAAGAAGGATCAGGACTCCAAGGACATCCTTGACTGCCTAGCAAGTTTAAGGCCAGTCTGCCCTATATATACCCTGTCATAAGATGATGACGATGATGATGATATGATGATGATGGTGATGATGATGATGATAAGGAAATGAGGAATAAGGGACAGGAGTGCGGTGGCACACACCTTTAATCCTAGCACTCAGAAGGCAGGGACCTGCAGGTCTCTGAGTTCAAGGCCAGCCTGGTCTACATTGTGAGACCCTGTCTCATAAAAAAAAAGGAACCAGAGACTGAGAGATGTCAAGAGAGTTGTGATTATAAAGAGGACCACTGAGATGACTTACTGGGTAAGGGGCACCCAACAGCAAGCCTGAGGAACTGAGTCTGAATCCCAGGACCCACAGTCACTGAATAAAAATGTTATGGGGGAAGGGGCAGGGATGGGCAATACAAGGAGGGGAGAGAAAATCAGAGAGTCAAAGAAATTCTAAATTGGCTTTGGTAGCACAAACCCCTCATCACAGAACTCGGGAGGCTGAAGCAAGAGGGTCACAAGTTCAAGCCCAGCCAGAGCTAAAGAGATCCAGGGCAAAGGAGGGAGAAAAACATCACACGGCCTTGAGGCACAGGGAAGACAATTGTGCCAAGGCCCAGAGATGGCACAGAGCTTTGGCGACCTCAAAAATGCTACCATTTTTTCCCTGGAGCAATTCACTTAAGTCCAACAGTCCTCTCTTAGCTCAAAGAACACCCCTGTCCCATCCCATAGGATAGGAATGAAGCCGAAAAAAGGAGACTAGATGGCAGGGAATCTACAGGAAGGACCTATAAAAGGGGGGAAGCAGACTTCAGAGATTAAAGGGGAGTGTGCTGGGCAGGGTTCTGCTTGGTTTGCCCATGTTCCCTTCACATCCCAGCAGCCCTGAACCAAAACACAGCATCCATCAAAGATCCAGTGCTCTTGTCAAAGCTCCTCTCTCAAGTCAAAGGTCAGCAAAATAATTATCATTGTATGGTGTTGTCCTGTCTCAGATAACTGTCACTACACCATCTATCTCATCAAATTCTAGAGGTGCTCCTCGCATAGCCCCGGGTTGTCCTCATCATAGAACAGACTCTCCATCAGATTTGGAGAAGTCCAAGACTCTGTCTGATACAATCTGTCATCTCAGGACCGCCCCTTACAGAGCAATGTGTTGTCCTAACACAGCCCAGGGCTGTTTCCTGCCCCATCTCAAATACATGTTCCCCTCTATAGCCTAGGATTGTCCTTGGCAAGTGGAAGGGCTGCTTCTTTCAGACTTAGAAGTATCCCCATGTCAGTCTAGGCTACTCCCTGCAAGATAGTCCTTGCCCAAGCCCAGGCAGCAGGCTCTGTCATACTCCAGAATTTCACTGTGTGGGCATTCACCACTAGGTCCTCCTAGCTCTGAGCAGGCTCATGGTCAGAGTGTCTCTATTACAGGGTAAAACTATCTTCCTCAGACCCCAGATCTGTCCCATTAGAATTGGAGATTGGTTCAGTATGGTAGGGCTGTAGCCATCCAAGGCCACTACATAGTCAGTGCCTAGATTCTCGTCCTTTTCATATCCAGGACCATCTTCACAGAACATTTCTGTTTGTCACTAAGAACTAGGAGACTTAAAGGTTTGTTCAGGAATTCACCAGCCTGGAGCAGGAACTTCTGATAATCCGGTACAAGCTACCAGCAACCGCTTTCTCCCAAGGTTATGACCAGCTGTTTGCACACTTATCATCTTCCCCTAAGATCACAGACTCTCAACCTCGGCAGTGGTGGCCCAGGACTTTAATTCCAGGACTCAGAAGTCAGAGGCAGGCAGAGTTCGAGGCCAACCTGGTCTACAGAGCAACAGGACAGCCGAGGGTATGCAGAGAAACCCTCCCTCAAAAAGACAAACATCAAAAGATCCTAGATTCTCCAGAACGCCGCTGCTTTATACCATCTTTGAGCACTGACTGAGGTACTCTTGTCTGGAGGAACTTTATCGTTTTGACAGACACAAGCTTGGCTGAGATTACAAAACCATTTACAGAGAGCCTCAGACACTCCACTCGGCGATATGTGCTCTTTGTTCCAAGAATAATATCGTGGGTCCAATTCCCACCCAAGACCCTGTGCCAAGTCATACATTAAGTCCCAAAACATCCTGGGCCCTTTGTCTAAAGGAACCCAAGAGCGACTGGTCCTTAAAACATGCAGGCTTAAAATCAGTCACAAATTCCCTGCATCCACTCCACCCTCTGCTTCTCCCATTACAGCCCCCTTCCATGGCTCCCCACTTCCGACCTCCCGGTTCAGGCACGTCTCGCACCCCACTCGTGTCTACCCATTGTGCCGCCCGTTATAGCCCCGTATTCCTTTCCAAGGGGCTCATCCGCCTCTCGGTCAGGCTGCAGAACCCGAGGAACAGAGGAATGACGCCAAGCCGGAAAGGCCGCACGCCAATGGTCCACCCGGAAGTGTGCCCCACATCAGGGTCCCCAGAGCCCCCAGCGCCGGTCCGACACGCACCCACCTGCCCTAGTATGACTGCAGCCATGATCCCGTGTGGCAGGCCGGTAACTGTGCTCGCCTGGGGCGCGGCCTGGTGAAAGGCATTCCGGCCCCGCCCTGCTCACGCCCCCTCCCGCAGATGGCTGCTGCCTGCAAGCCTCACTTCTGCCAGACTTCTTAGTTATGGGACCTCAGGGACCCAGGCTCTGCTGTGAAGAACACGCACTGGAACAGTCCAGAACTGCCATATACTCTCTCCCTCCTGGCCTTCACCCTGCCTGCTCTACCCCAACCACACTCACGCCCAGCTAGGCTTTTACCTTGGCTTTTATTTTGCATTTGAGGACTGAACCTGTGCCCTCATGAATGTTTTGGGAAGCGCTGAAACCACTGAGACCAGACTCAGACCTGTTAATTTTTTATATATTGCCGAGCATGGTGGCACATGTCTCAATCTCAGCCTTTGGGAGGCAGGTGGAAGGATCTCTGTGAGTTCAAAGCCATTCTGATCTGCCTAATTAGTTCCAGGCCAGCCAGGGCTATCTGGTAAGACCCTGTGTTAAAAGAAAAGGAAGTTGGAAAGAGGGCACAGCGGTTTAAAAACTGTATAAAAGAGGGCTGCTCTTCCAGAGGACTGGACTCTGGCTCCTTTCCTAGCACCCATATTACTGCGTGGAACTGCAGTTCCAAGGAATTCTGCACCCTTTTCTAAATTCCAAAGGCATTAGGCATGCACATGATACACTTAGTACTTGTAAGCAATACACATACACAAAACTTTCTTAAATTTTTCTCTCTCTTGTTTGCTTGCTTGCTTATTTATTTATTCATTTATATATTTTTGTGAACCAATCAGTCAACTTTTACTGCACACGCGTTCTCAGTCAGCATAGGAAGGTTCAGCCAGTTGAATTCTTCCTAGGTCGGAGTGGGGCAGGCAGTTATGCTCCGCCATCCCATGCCCTCCAGAGACTCCTCTTCAGTGGTACTTGTACGGCCGCTCACATTTGAGTTCCTTGTAAGAAATGTAGGAGCTGAAAACCATGTAGGCTGCCAGTACCATGTTAATCCCTGAGATGCTGCCTTTCTGAACGTTGATGTACTTGTTCTCATACTGGTCATAGCCTCTCCAAAAGGCTCGTGCACTGCCGGCCGCTGGGGGGTGAAATCCCACATCAGTGTTCAACCCTGCAGCTCTTCACATTTAACCTCCACGAGCTTCTTCTCCTTCTCCAGCACAAGTGACGCCATCTTGAAGTCTTATTTATTTGAGACAGGGTTTCTCTGTGTAGCCCTGGCTGTCCTAGAACTAGCTCAGTAAACCCAGCTGTCCCTCAAACTCACAGAGATCCTCCGGCCTCTGTCTCCCAAGTTGGAATTAAAGGTTTTATAGCCACTGTTGCTTGTTATAAAATGTTTTTCTAAAAGTAAAGCAACGGGGCTGGAGAGATGGCTCAGTGGTTAAGAGCACTCACTGGTCTTTTGAAGGTCATGAGTTCAAATCCCAGCAACCACATGGTGGCTCACAACCATCCTTAATGAGATCTGACGCCCTCTTCTGGAGTGTCCGAAGACAGCTACAGTGTACTTACATACAATAAATAAATAAATTTTAAAAATAAAAGTAAAGCAACAACAACCATGCATCGTCATGGGAACTGTCGTCAGTGGCAAAGCCAGGGTCAGACAGCTTTGATAAAAAGGAACAGTTCTCTGTAAATGCCAGTGGATCAGAGAAAATGTACTTTAAGCCGGTCAGTCCTAGGACCCAGAAAGCTGAGCAGGAGGTTTGCTGCAAATATAAACACATCCTACGTGAGAAAGCTAGACTCTTCTCTCAAATAAATGAGTTAAAAAGAATAGGACTTTGGAGAAATAGGACGAATGCTAGGCTAAGACTCCTCACTCTGCACAAGGAGATAACATGTTCACTGCAATTCTGAGATAAGCGCTTGAATACACACACACAGAGGGTGTGTGTGTGTGTGTGTGTTCACGGTTCATTGCGCTTCCTTCAAGTTTCCTAAGACAGTGAAGCTCTAAAAAATTCACACATCAATTCATTACCCGAGTTCACTTCAGCCTATGGCTTCGGTCCACGAACCACATACACGCCTCCATCCATAGCTCTCCATCTATAAGGCTTCAGAGAGCGTTAGACAATAGGTGCCAGAAATCATTTAAGCACACACACACACACACACACACACACACACACACACACACACACGTTAAGCCACTGTGTCTCTAATTCTGCAGGATGTTCTCAGACTCTACAGCCACAACTGCTCCCAAATCCCAACACCGGATCAGTGTTCTTTAAACTGCCCAGGGCACAGTAACCAAACCACACCACACATTCTCCCCGGTAGACATTGCCCACCCCGCCCCCACCTTCCACTCTCCATTTCTAAACCTGCCCTCCTCCCTTACTCCTCCAAACTGCTGGGCGGAACGCACAACAGCAAACGCCCTCGCCGCGGCCAATCAACGATTGCCGCACACCTCTGCCTTGGCCAATCCACAGCGGTCTTGCAGTTCCACCCACTTACCTTGGGTGTGGGAAGCCGCTTCTCCCTGCGCCCACCCTAGGGAGTGTCCAGAACCTGTTCCTCCCCCAGCACACCCCCGCGGTGTCCTTCAGCTCCAAACTAAACAAAGCTAATGCCAGCCTCCTCCCTCTGACCTACTTGTCTCAACTCTATGCCGCCTTATACCTCAAGATTCTGACAGCCACTGTCACTATTGCACTGGCAAAGAGAGCAAAACTCCTCTTCCCTAAGGGCCAAGTATAAAGGCAGGCGCTTTCGCGCCTCCTTCATTACCTGCCCACTTTATTTAATTCATCCCAGTGAGTCTTTTAATTAGCACAAAGGTGAAGTGGAACTATGCTCCCTGGAAACAGGAGTTGGTGCCTCTCGCGCCTGCTGCAAGGCCTCTGGGATGTGTAGTTCTTTGGAGTCAAGAATGCACGTGGACTAAATGTAGCTGGGGAGGAAGCGATGCTAATGTGGTCACAGTTGTGTGAAAAACAGGAAATAAATGTCTCTTTTCTGGGTGTCGGTAGTTTTTATTTTCTATTTTTTGTTATTATATTTATTTATCTTTTTTTTTCCAAGACAGAGTTTCTCTTTATGTACCCCTGGCTGTCCTGGAACTGATCCTTTAGACCAGGCTGGCCTCGAGCTCAGAAATCTGCCTGGTTCTGCCTCCCAGTGCTGGGATTAAAGCCATGAGCCACCACTGCCCGACCCCTCTTTTCCTCTTAAAGGGGCAGTGGCAGTAAGTGTGGTTGGATCTCAGAAGGTCAAAAGCCATAAACGCATGAGAAGTTCAGAGGACTCTGAAGTCTCTGAACCCAGCACTGTGAGGGGGGGTTCTCTGCTCTCCCCCAGGGGACGGGCTCACCCTCTCCCATCTCACACACCTTCTTCCTTATACCCAGGAAACACCCGGCCCCACCCTTTTGTCACTCAGTCTCAGGTCCTCTCCACCTTCCACAATGGCAGTCCCTGACAGGCCCCAGAGCTCTTCCATGGCTAGTCTCTTCCCTGTATCAGGTGCAGAGCTATCACTCAGTAAATATTTGCTCCACGCCCCTGACTCTTTCCTGAGTCTGTCCCTGGCTGACAACCTCCTGATGTGACTCTAGGCAGCTGCAGAGGGCCCCAGCTTTTACCACCTAGCCAGCTGCCTATCTTCTGATTCCAGTTTACTCTGGCTTGAACCAGGTTCTCCCAAATGTTTGTGTTAGGCATGGGGGGGGGGCGTGGGTGAAGGTCAGAAAATTTGGGGGATTTCTTTCCTTCCATTATACGGGTCCCAAGGATCGAACTCAGGCCGCCAGGCTTGGCAGCAAGGGTCTTTATATACTGAGCCATCTCTCCAGCCCCAAATTTTTAAATGATTATTTCATTTTTTGTTCATGTGTATGTATGGCATATGCCATAATGCCTGGCCTCAAATGTTTTTATGTTGAAAAATGTATTATGAGCAGGACATGTCAAAATAAAAACTAAATTACTTAAAGGCTTGTTGAACCTGCCATAACAGGACATCTCTCTCAAAAAATAAAACGGAAAAGAAAAAGGAAAAAGAATTAATGAAAACCTCACTGGGTTTTATAATGAAATGAGAAACACCCAAGGTCAAATCTAGAGACAGAAAGACCAGACATCACTATCTAAGACATATCTGCTTGCTTTCTCTCCTATCCTTGAACGTGGTACATTTCTAGTGATATCTGACCTATACAGCTCAAGATTTGACCTTGGGTGTTGAGTTTCTCATTTTATTATAAAGGACACTGGGGTTCTGGTTTGCTTTGTTTTGTTTTTGAGAGAAGTCCTATTATGGCAAGTCCAGCAAGCCTTTAATTAATTTATTTTTATTTTGACATGTCCTGGTCATAATTAATTTTTTAACTTAAAAAAAAAAATTAGGGGCTGGAGAGATGGCTCAACTATTAACAGCACTGACTGCTTTTGCTAAGGTCCTGAGTTTAAATTCCAGCAACCACATGGTGCTGGAATTTAACCATCCATAATGAGATCTGATGCAATTTTCTGCTGCATCTGAAGACAGCCAGAGTGTACTTAGATATAATAATAAATAAATCTAAAAATATGTGAGGCTGGAGAGATGGCTCAGCGATTAAGAGCAATGACTGTTCTTCCAGAGGTCCTGAGTTCAAATCCCAGCAACCACATGGTGGCTCAAAACTATCCATAATGAGATCTGACGCCCTCTTCTGGTGTGTCTGAAGACAGCTACAGTGTACTTACATGTAATAATAAATAAATCTTTGGGCCAGAAACAACGGGCCAGAAAGAACAGAGGTCCTGAGTTCAATTCCCAGCAACCACATGCAGGCTCACAACCGTCTGTACAGCTACAATGTACTCATATACATAAATAAATAAATATTTTTTAAAAATGAAAAAAATTAAAAAAAAAAACATTAGGCTGGACTGGAGAGATGGCTCAGCAGGGAAGAGCACAGATTGTTTATCCAGAGGACCCAGGTTCAATCCCAAGCAGTGATACGGCAGTTCACCACTGTGTAACTCCGATTCTAGCGACTCTAGTAGGCTCCCGGTCTCCTTAGGCACCAGGCACACGTGTAGTACAGACAGTCACGCAGGCAAAACAGACCTACACATAAAATAATAAAAGTTTTTTTATCCGGGCAGTAGTGGCGCACACCTTTAATTCCAGTACTTGGGAGGCAGAGGCAGGCTGATTTCTCAATTCAAGATCAGCCTGGTCTACAGAGTGAGTTCCAAAACAGCCAGGCTATACAAAAGTTATTTTAAAAAGCATTGAGGAGCCCCAAGAACATTTCTTCATGTGGGATACATCTATGGAGTCTTAATAAATCACAAATTAAAACACAAAATGAAGAAAATATCAATGCATTTAAAAATCACTATTTAACCCATGTCATGTGTATGTAGCCATCTGTTTAATCAACCTTACTTGCTGCTATGACAAAATAAGTAACCTTCAAAACCCGAGTGCAAGACCCACCATGTGGCTCAGTTGGTAGGGCCACATGCCCTTTCTCGATCACACCATAGGAGATGACCAGGCTCTCTGTAAAGATGAACAAGCTGCTTTTGAACCAACTACAGGCACAGGAAAGTCACAAAGAACCCAAGTGACTTTTGTGTTGGGAACAAGCAAAAGAAACCTCTTTACAGTCACAGTATTTCATTTTCAGACTCCATTTAATCACCAGGAGAAACTAAATTTAAGGTCCCAGGCCCTGAGTTTTTAAAAAAAAAAAAAAACATTTATTCATTTTATGTGATTGCTTTATCTGCATGAACACCTGCTTGCCAGAAGAGGGCAGCAGATCCCATTACAGATGTCTGTGAGCAGCTGTGCAGTTATTGGAATTGAACTCAGGACCTCTGGAAGAGCAGACAGAGCTCTTAACCACTCAACCATTTCTCTAACCTGAAATGAGTTATTTTTGTGTTATATTAACAAACAACCATGGCCCCAACCCTGAAATGTAGGGGTACACAGATGATCTTGAGGAAGAACCCAGTGAAGGACACACGATCCTGACTGCAGCACGGAACAGCCAGAAGCCAAGAGGAGGAAATGAGCGCTCAGCAAAACGCTTGCCGCAGGCCCATCGCAAACACGGGCTTCGGATTCTGATGTTGTTGTTGGGGTATTGTTTTGTTTTCTTTTGTTTTCGAGGACAGTATTCTCTGTGTGGTCCTGGCTGTCTTGGAGGTCTAGATACAAGGCTGCCCTTGAAATCAGAAATCGTCCTGCCTCTGCCTCCCAAGAGATGGGAGTAAAGGCATGTGCCAACACTTCATGGGCAAAATTGAGAATTTCTGCAGGAAGATTGAGTCGATGGAGGGAAGAAAGTTTCCCAGGGACCTGTAGATTTTCCCTTGGCCCATAACTTTTACTTGAGCAATAACTAGCAAAAGGGAATGAGATGTGGCAATGGGTCAGTTGGGGTCCCGAGAAATTGGAAGTCATATCTCAAGGCTGCTGGCAGCCTTGACCTGATTATAGCTGCTGAACAGTCCTACAGACTCTCTCTCACTCCAGGTAATGTGATCAGCAATGAAATGGCATGCCCCAAATCAAAGCCCACAGAAAGAGGAGGCAGGACTTGCATCCAGATCTGCAACTGGGACTTAATCGCCTCTCTCTAGGGGCTCATGTGGGCCTTAGAAAAGTGTGTGTGAGAGGAGGTGAGGATTGGGACGCATAGAATCAGAGATGGAATGGAAATAGTGGTGTAATCCTTCTAACTCCTGCAAAGCTCAGAAAATTAGGGACTCCCTTCAGTAGGTGGCCTGTCCTGTCAGAGGAGCTGATGTCCCTCCCTGAGAGACACAATTAGAGAAAAAGCCCTTTGATGTCAGACGGGAGAAGATGAAGGACAGGAGGCCAGAGGAACCTAGGATAGAGACAGGCAGAAGACCAGCCCAGGAAGTCAGGCCGAGGTGGAGACACGAGAAGGGACAGAGCAGTCAGGGTCACCGGGAACAGAGCTTGGATACCACAGAAATGTAAGAGGGAAGAGATCCTGAGAGATCGCATGTGGCCACTGTAAGGCTGTGCCCAAGAGAGGAGTGCAGGCAGAATCCAGTAAATGGGGTTCGATACTAAATAACAGAAGGAACCCTTGGGTCAGAGAAGTCCTCAAACTGTGTCCCTGACAATAAAATATGCTAAGCTCTCAGGGTCCCAGGGTGGCAATTATACCATAACAGCCAATGTCTTGTTCTTTGGCATTTTATTTCAAAATAGCAGCAAGGAAAGAGAAAAAATAAAATAAATAAAATAAAAAGGACAGGAAGAGGACCAGGGATCCGGCCTGAGAATGGAGAGCAAAGAGGTAAATGTTCTCCCCTGAACACCGGGACGTGGAGCAGCTGAGCCCTGAGACCAAAAATTTGAGGTGGGGTCTAAACAGGGGGTCCCGACCTTAAGGCTTTGGAGTGTAACGTCCATGTGAGGGTGCCAGAGAGCCAGCATCTGAGCAGACCTTCCCCTATTGCACTTCTCTTGAATCTCTGGAAGGAGAAGACACTGGACAGGATGCGGATCCTACCAGGGAGGGCACAGCCCCAACATCAAACCGTAAGCATCCAATCGTGGGCACTGGCTCCATACTGCAGGAAAACGAAGTTGCAGCAATGAGACCGCTGCACTACACCTCCCAATAGACCCTGAAGCATCGAAAGCTGACCATTCTCAGAGCTGCGCCCCAGTGCCTTATGGGAAGTGTAGTCCTTGACCCGGAGACCCAACAAACAATTCCAAGGGATCATCAGGGCAGAGAGTTGCAAAGCCTTGAAGGCTCTTGGGAAAAGGCATTTTCAGCTCAGATGTGTTGTGCTAGGTGCCAACATAGGGTCAGGATACCAAGTCGCCTCAGGTTCAGTTCATTGGGAAGGGAGACTAGAGGTTTCCTAGAAGCCCTCAAGGCTCACAAGAATTTGGGAATTCACCAGAGGCTTGTGAAGGAATCCTTCAAGGCCAGGGATGAGTGAGGGGAAAAGGTTTGCCATGCCAAACAGCCAAGAACCCCAGGGAGTCCTGGGAAGTCCATTTTTTCGTTTTTCTGCTTTTTATCTTTTTGTGGTCGACATTCCAGAGTCTCATGAAAAAGGGGTTTCTGTCTTTAGGACCCGAAGCCTCAGAGACTCGTGCAAGGAAGGGGTGAAGCACAGAAACGTCCCCTGCTTCTGGCCACAGGCATTCAGAGGACAGGAGCCATTAATCAGAGCTGTTGCTCTCAAGCCCTGAGCTCACCTGAATAGCCTTCAACTCCTTCTGGAAGCGCAGGATGAGCTCCGGCCCGTTCTCCATGGTGGGAATGTGGAGATGCTGCGGACAGGGGGCCATGAGGATGGGGCACTCCCCCTCTTTCTCTCCCTCCCACCCTGGCCGCTCTGCCTCACCTTGCCTTCATACAGGATTTGGTGCACCGGGCAGACCTGACAAGCAGTGCCTGAACCGAAGACTTCTCGCACCCGGCCCTCCTCCAGCGCCCGCTTTAACTCCTTCATAGTGACCTTGCGTTCTGACACCCGGAACTCACCCTGCATGACAAGGGCGCAGAAACACTCCAGTGTCCAGACTCCTGCCCTGCTGCAGACCACCATCACATCCTCCCTAAGGATGCTGGGAAAGGCAGAGGCCCAGGGATGGGAGACAGACCCAGAGAAAAGAGGGCTTGACAGTGGGCCAGGCTTCTACCACCCAGCCCCAATTCAGGATACTTTGGTCCAAAGATTCAGATGCCACACAGGCCCTACCCAAGTCCTGGCCAGATCCAGCAGGCTTTGTCGAACCACTCCAGGCAGGATGATACCATTCAGTGGGGGGGTTGCCAGCTCCAGTACTATGTCAGGGATGACAGATGGGCATCACTGCTTCCCACCCTTAAATGGTCTCCCCTCCCCTTGGACGCCACCTGCCCAGGATTCCAGAAGGAATTAGGCAGGACATCAGACAGGCTGCGGGTTGGGACACAAGTGTACTCACCTCCGTCCTCATGAGTCCAGTAGACAAAGATGTTCATGGTGCCCACCTCAGTGAGCTGGTGGTCCGGCCCATGCAGCCAGAGGACCTGCTGGCAGCCTTTCTTCTGGGCTTCTCGTTGCACAGCCACAGTGGGTCCATAATTCCTGGAGGGCAGCCTGGTCAGACCGGGCTAAGAATTCCCCATACTCCCCACAGCAGAGCCAAGGAGTCTCCTTCCCCAACTCTGCAGCCCAGCGGTGGCCCTCAAAACCTGCAGCAGACATCTTAACCTAAGAGTTGGAGTCAGGGTTGGGGCCCAGATTTGTAGGCTCCCTGTCCTGCCTCCAGTTCCTCCTTTCTTCAGCATCTGATATTAAGATCACAAGTGTGGTGACACCAAGGGGCTTCGATTACTCAGCTCTACATTTCATTTTGGTTTTGCTTTAAGATTTATTTATTTTATGTATGTGAGTACACTGTAGCTGTCTTCAGACATAACAGAAGAGGGCGATAGATCAGTTTACAGATGTTTGTGAGCCACCATGTGGTTGCTGGGAATTGAACTCAGGACCTTTGGAAGAGCAGTCAGTGCTCTTAAACACTGGGCACTTTTGGTTTTATTTTATTTATTTATTTATTGTTGTGTGGGGTTTTTTGTTTGTTTGTTTTTGTGGTTTTTCGAGACAGGGTTTCTCTGTGTAGCCCTGGCTGTCCTGGAACTCACTTTGTAGACCAGGCTGGCCTGGAACTCAGAAAACCACCTGCCTCTGCCTCCCAAGTGCTGGGATTAAAGGCGTGCGCCACCACTGCCCAGCTTAGTTTTATTTTTGGGGTTTCTCTGTGTGGCACTAACTGTCCTGGAACTCACTCATTAGCCTAGGCTGCCCCTTCTTCTGCATTGCTGGGATAAAAGGCTTATGTTGGGACTGGAGAGATGGCTTAGTGGTTAAGAGCACTGACTGCTCTTCCAGAGGTCCTGAGTTCAATTTCCACATGGTAGCTCACAACCATCTGTAATGGGATCCGATACCCTCTTCTGGTGTGTCTGAAGACAGCTACAGTGTTCTCATCCATAAAAGAAGTAAATCTTTAAACACGGGGCGGGGCAGCTTATGTCACCATACCAGCTGGTCCTTGTTTTTGTCTCTGAGGCAGGATCTGTGGTAAGAGGTTGGACTCAAAATCACCATGCAGCTGAAACTGCTGTTCAGTCCCTGACGCTCTTGTCCCCTCCTCCCAAGTGCTGGGATGACAGCTGTGCACTCCTACAGTGGCTCTCATTCAGTTTTAACTTGCAGCGTGTTAGCCACACCAGACTTGTCTTACTTATACAAGGCCCCCAGTATCTTGGTCAGGATCCCAGTCCATGTTCTGAGCCGTGGGCAAACACGGGTCTTGTTTCTCTTCCTGTGCCAAGTGTGGTCAGAAAGTGTCTGCCACATTTTTCTGTTTCATGGGGTAATGGGGCTTGAACTCAGGATCTCCTAATGCTGGGTTTTACTTATCCTATCACTGAGCTTCACCCTAACCCCTCATCAGGAGATTCTAGGCACGGGCTTGACCACCAGGCCATTTCCAAAGTCCCTCACTGGAGACTTCTAGGCATAAGTTCTACTGCTGAGCTACAGCCTGCAGCTTGCTTTCTTCCTTCCATTCCTCCTTCCTTCCTTTCTTTCTTCCTTCCTTTCTTTCTTCTTCCTTCTTTTCTTTCTTCTTTCTTTCTAGATTTAGTTATTTATTTAATGTATATGAGTACATGGTACATGTATTCATACACACCAGAAGAGAGCATCGGATCCCATTACAGATGGTTGTGAGCCATCATGTGGTTCAGGCCCACCCCACAGCTTTCTTTGTAGACTTCCTGCCTCAGCCTAGTGAGGAACTATGATTATATGACATAGATGGCTGTATGCCACCATACCTGGCTTCTCTTACTACCTTTGTAGCCAAGAGACCACATGTAAAGTATTACCTCTTCAATGAAACTTTCACAAGACCCTGTGAACCCTGCAACTGGGCTTGCAGATCTGGACACTAGGGTGCCCACCAGCCCAACCGCCCTCAAGGTATAGCTGGCTTGGCCTCATCCCCAGAAGACATCACAGATGTGCTCTGAGATGACCTGAATAGCCTTCCTGTGTGTGCACACTTCCTTGTTCCAACATGCCAGTAGCTTATACCCAACCTGATCCCAGGAGACTTAGCCACCTCCTCACAATATATTGTGTCAGGGCGTTTGGCAACACAGAATGCTGGGAAGTCCATAGGGTACGAAAGAGACTAGGGCCCAAGTCATTTGTCTCTATGCATAGAGACACCCCAGCCCAGATGACCCGGTAAGTTCTAAGTGTCATCTTATTTCTAGAGGCTTCCAGGGGGTTCTGTTTGGGTCTTCCCACTGACCCACCCATCTCTGAGCTCATTTGTTCAAATGATAAGCACCCCATTCTCCTTTCACCGTCAGTGTCAGGCACCAGAGATGACAACGGACACAAAGACAGCCTAGAGCCAACCACAGGACCAGTGACAGTCACTTTCCATCCTGGAACAAAGTCACAACCACAACCAAGACGCACAAGGAAACTATAGCCCTCAGTCGCACAGAGTCCCAGCTCCAGGGCACAACTCCTGGGGCATGTGGGAAGCTACTCACCCCCCCAACTTGTAGTCACCAGCTCCACCTATCCAGGCTCTGACAAATGTGGGGTCAGCCAGGAGGGATACAGGTGTCATCGAGTCTCCAGGGAAGTAGGAGCCCACAGGGCACAAAATGACATACAGGAGGGCTTGTGAGGACATACCGACACCCAGCGAGGGCTATGAAGGGCAAGGAGGCAGCATCAGACCAAGGCATCATCACTTCAGCTCCCTCCTCCCTTAGACCCAGAGCTCTAGGCCCAGCCTCCTCCCTCAGACCAGGATGTCCCATGCCAGCAGCTCCCACAGCAGTGCCTACCTCATTCCCGATCAGCACAGGCCGCACATAGAGGCTCGTTCCATTGCCATCGGGAACCCAGTCTTTGTCTACTTCAATGAGCTGGCGGATGCACTCCAACAGCTCCTGCCTGTCAAAGTCCTGGGTGGATTCCCTAGGAGTCAGGGCTCCAGATCCTCCCTACCACCCTCTGCCCTCTCCCCTAGGACCGACTGGCCACTTACTGGCAGGCAGAGGCGCCTTGCAGAACGTAGCATCCTGTCCATGTTGAGCCAGGGCCGGAAGAGGCGGACCCGCTGGTCTCTGCCTTTGTATGCTTTGAAGCCCTCAAAGAGCTGCAGGGACAGGCAGGGGAGGGGGGCTCAGGGAGGAACCCCAGAGCATCGAGATAGCAAGACACACATCCATGCACATGGGGACAGGGATAGGCAAAGTGATGGAGAGAGACATGGAGATGCCTGAAAGCACTGGACAAGACCGGCATGTAGGGCAAGCCTCTTATCTCAGCTCCTCAGGGGCAGAGGGAGATCATGAGCAGTTAAGGCCAACTCAAGGGAAGCCTGGTCTACAGGGAAGATCCAGTCTAGGAAACACCCCATGCAAGGAAAAAAGAAGGTTCACGTAATACAAAAAGTTCTTCTACATACTTTGAAAAATCTATCCTAGGAAGCTAGAGGGATGGCCTAGTGGTTAAGAGCACTCACTGCTCTTCCAAAGGACCCAGGTTAAATTCCCAGCACCTACATGTTGACTCACAGTCATCTGTAACTCCAGCGCCAAGAGAACTGATGCCCTGCTCTGGCCTCTGCAGGAACTACTTGCACAGAGGCATATATACATATATATGGTGTATATGTATATATGCATGTTTATACACATACATATGCACATATATATATACACTCTGTGTATACACGCGTACACATAAATTAAAAATGCAATCTTTTAAAACAAATTTCAGGTTGGTAGAAACCACAACCTGAGAGACAGTTTATAGAAAAGGAAATATCAATAGGTCTTTTTTCGTTAAAAAAAATTATATAATTCTTGGGAATTTCATTCATATGTACATCAATGGGCTATATGCATGTCACAGGCCAAGATCATCTACTTTATTCAAAATATTTTTAAGATTTATTTTTAATTTTCTGTATGAGCTTGTGTCTGTGCATGGGTATATACATACCAATGTAGTGCTTATGGATACCAGAGGCATTTGGTCCCCTGGAGTTGAAATTACAAGTTGGAAACTGCTTGCTATGGGTGCTGGGAACTGACCTCAAGTTCTCTGCAAGAGCAATAATACATGCTCTTAACTATAGGAACCAACATCATTTGTAATTAGGGGGGAAATGCAAATTAAAATGAATTTGAGGATCCCGAGGTGGTTAGTAAAGTGCTAGCTGTAGTCCTGAGGACCTGAGTTCAGTCTCCAGCAACCACATTAAAAAATCAAACAAATACACAAAAACAAAGCAAGACAGAGAGCAATTGAGAAAGACACCCCACTCACTGTCACCCTGTGCGCATGCGTGCGCGCGCGCGCGCACGCACACACACACACACACACACACACACACACAGAATGTTTTTCAATGGTAGCCCTAGTTGTCCTGGAACTCGATTTGTAGACAAGGCTGGCCTCCAGAGATCTGCCTGCCTCTGCCTCCAGAATGCTGGGATTTAAGGTGTGCACCACACCCACCACTTTGAGAACTTTAAAAAACTCTATGGCTATTTGTCAAGGCTTCTTTTTGGGAAACAGGCGTGGGCAATGAGTGTGGGAAGTGATACAAGTTCTAAAAAGAGCATTGTAGCAATGCTGTCCAGGTTGGCATGCTGCCCTTTGACTCCCTAGAGGAAGAAATTGGGCAGAGAGATACACTTGCACTAAAAGAAAAGATAACAATACTGGTCTTTATTGCAACATTTTTTCTATCTCAAGGCTGAAAAGAACCCAAATGGCCAACGATAGATGGCTGTCCAATGAACAGCGCTGTCAGTTGGAGTGATGTTTCGTATACTGTGTAAAGAACTCTCTGTCCTTCCTTGTCTGCCTAAGGTACCTTCTGAGGGGCTAAAACAGAAACTCTCAGACCCATAGCAAAAGGCAGAATAGTAAGATGCAACTTCCAGAGAGGGAGGGGGAGGGGGAGAGGGAGAGGGGGAGAGAGAGAGAGAGAGAGAGAGAGAGAGAGAGAGAGAGAGAGAGAGAGAGAGAGAGAGAGAGAGGACTGTGGGAAGCAGAGAGCCTCCAGCTGTTCTTGGACTGGATGTTCTAGTGCCTGTATCTTTCCCTTTGTCAGAGGTCATTGTTCTACTCAAACATGTTTGTCAGTTTGCCATTTTAGTCTTTGGGCAGCTGGTGATCCATCAGCAGTGGATCCTCCACATAAAGTTTAAGAACCAGGCTCTGCTCTCTCCTACTTATGGACGGCCTGGCTGTCCCTGTCTTTGATAACATTTTTTTTTCTTTATTAGGAATTTCTCCGGGGCTGGACAGATGGCTCAGCAGTTAAGAGCACTGACTACTCTTCCAGAGGACCTGAGTTCAATTCCCAGCAACCACATGGTGGCTCACAAACATCTGTAATAAAGATCTGATGCTCTCTTCTGGCCTGTCTGAAGACAGCTACAGTGTTCTCACATATATAAAATAAATAAATCTTAGAAAGAAAGAAAGAGTTAATTTCTCCTCTTCTACAGCCCGTGAGCCCGTGTCCAACACTGGAGAAATGCGTATCTGTGCTTCCCAATGTCGAAGTGGCTCTCTTCCCTATAGATGTATGGATATATTACCTATATATGACTTTCTGGGCTATTCATCTATCTGGTCCTAAGCATCCAATCCATTTTAGACCTCATTTTATCTGAGACAACGTCACAATTTTTAGGAGTTGTTGTGCCCTTTGAAGTGGCCAGGCTGGATTTTAGGAATCTTTTGAAATTATTGTTACATCTGCTCCTGTATCCACTAAGCCTTCAATCTCAGTTCCATCTAATGGTAATTTTAACATTGCTCTCTTATCATTTATAGTAGTTTGCCAAAATATCTGCCTTTGGCATCCTTAGAGTCTCTAGTTATATCCATAGGCGCCGCTCTATCTCTCTGCTGAATGGTAAGTTGTGAGCAGCTGTTTGTCCTGCTGGACTCTGATTTTTCTAGTGTTTTTCAGAACAGTCTTTCCTTGGTGGACAGGAAAACGAATGGCTCGTGCTGTTTCCTGTCCAGCCGTAAGACTGACAATGCTCCAGCAAAACTCTCTAGTGAATGAAACAGGTTTTATTGCACATTATAATACAAAGCATATTACAGGTATATTACATGACACTACAGGACAAGGAGTTGTAGAAAGATCTAATTGTGGACTGGAGAGATGGCTCAGAAGTCAAGAGCACTGACTACTCTTTCAGAGGTCCTGAGTTCAATTCCCAGCAACCACATGGTGGCTCACACCCATCTGTAATGAGATCTGATGCCCTTTACTGTTGTGCATAAAGACAGTTACAGTGTATTCACACATAAAATAAAGAATCCTTTTTTTAAAATGTAACGTGGTAGTCAATCAATCAAATTTATGGTCATGTTAGGTACTGGTTTAGTTAACTGCAGAAATTGGCTTTATTGAGCGCCCTGTAGATGTTTTCAAAGTTAAACAGATAGTAAATAGCTAGAACCGAGCAATGTTTGCCTGTTCAGACAGAGCACAGATAGACAGATGCTGTTGAAAAACCTCAGAGATCTAGAGAATACGGCATTTAAAGGTGCTTTGGTAGCACATGGCTTTCCTGACAGTGAGACATGTCTGCCCCTGGCAGCACCTGCTTCTACTTCCAAGAAGAGGGTGGCATCAGGAGTTTGCTTCTATGTGGCAAACCTGCCACCAGGCAAAGGACTGCCTTTGCCTCAACTGCTGACTGCATGCTGTCCAAACTGTGGACCAGCACGAGGCAGGGAAGTCAACTGCCAAACTTTGCCAAGACAAGGTAGGCCAGTCCTTCATAATTCCTGCTTCACAGAAAAGGCTGTCACATGCTGGGCCAAGATGAAGATGATGCCCCAGTGACAGTGACGGTCCAGGAATCCAGAAACCGCTGTCATTTCTATAGTTTTGTAAGCCGCTTGCTCTACACTGCTTGTTTACTAAGGTAATATTTATTCCTTCTCAGGTCTCTGATGAGCTTGAAGACTAGAGAGGAAGACTAGATAGTTATAGTCTCACAATTAAGCTTAAGTTGTTTATGATTTAAGTAGATGATTTAAAGTCTAAGAAGATATTTATAGGTTGAGAATGCAAGAATTGATAGAAAGTGAATTAGATAAAGAACTTTGGGCTCACCAAAGTGCGATAGATATAATCCCAGTACTTGAGATGCAGACTTAGGTGGATTTCTGAGTTTGAGGCCAGCCTTGTCTACAGACTGAGTTCCAAGAAAGCCAGGGCTTCACAGAGAAACCCTGTCTCAAAAAAACAAGAAAAAAAAAGTTAGGATAGATCGTATAGTACCTTCTCCAAGGTTGCCAAATACATATGGAATGGACGCTGTGATTGTAATTTTTATCTGATAGTTTTCATAATTGTTCTTGTTGCATTTAGCTTATTGATGCTAGAAAAAGAGCCTTTTATTGGATTAAAATGGGGAGATGCTGGAGTGATGATTTTTGCACACTGTGTGAAGAAGTGTCTTTGTCTATCCTGGCCTGCCTAGGGCACATTCTGATTGGTTAAAATAAGAAAACGTTAAGGTGAACAGCAAAGGGCAGAATAGTAAGGTGTGACTTCCAGAAAAAGAGAGGATTCTGGAGGAAAAAAAGACATGGGAGATTTGCCATCCAGACTCAGAGGCAGCCAGACAGATGAAACTGAAGAGAGGTAACTAACCAGCCACGTGGCAAACCGAAGAGTATAAACGGGTGAATTTAAGTTAAGAGTTAGTTGGGGAGTAAACCTAAGCTAAGTCCAAAACATTGTAAATATAAGCCTCCATGTCATTATTAGGGAGCTAGGGTGGTCATGGAAGGGTTCATGGTTCCAACTGTCAGATGGAAGATCACGCTGTAGCCACGAAGACGACAGGACTCCTTAAGGATTGTCACAGGAAAATCGATCGCTAGACCCTAAGACTCCAGCTAAAGATCTCATTCCGGAGTCCTGGCTAGCCTCAAAACTGTGCAGTCCTCCTGCCTCAACCTCCCGAGTGCTCTAATTACATCATCTCCCACAGGGCCCGAGAGGGCTCTGACTATGTCCAGGCTGTCCTGACCCTGTTCAGCCTCCTCCTGAGCTTCTCCTCTCTGTGGCCCTGTTGACATCCTCAGCGTACTCTACCACACTGAGACCCCACAGGTCTGCCAACCTGGAGCTCTTATCTGCGTAAGCTGTCCCCTGTACATTTTTATCTTTGCTGGGACAACCCCACTTTCTTTCAGAGCAGAGTTCCAATAAACAGGATCTGCTTTCTTGGGAAGTGTCACTTCATCTGTGTCCCAGAACACAGGCTATCTGAGGAAAAGATAACAGAGGAAGAAATGTGCAAAGATCCCAGACAGTTGATCTCAGTCAGGTGAAACAGGGTGGACACACGCAGCAGGGTGGGGACAGAAGCGGGGTGGACACACGCAGCACAGTGGGGACAGAAGCAGCCCGGTGGACACACGCAGAGGGAGGGGACAGAAGCAGGGTGGACACACGCAGCCCGGTGGACACACGCAGCAGGGTGGACACACGCAGCACAGTGGGGACAGGAGCAGCCCGGTGGACACACGCAGCACAGTGGGGACAGAATCAGCCCCGTGGACACACGCAGCAGGGAGGACATAACCAGCAGGGTGGGGACAGAAGCAGCCAGTCCTACCTGCAGAGAGTAGTGCAGACCTGAGCAGGCTGGGTGTAGCGTGAGGTTCTGGAAGGGCTGGATCCTTGGAGCGCCCCAGCCTGCCTTGCTGTTCCACTCCACCATCAGCATGTGATCTGTGAACGTCTTTCCAAACAGCAGTGGCTGGTTAGAGGCCGGCTTCGTCTGTGGCTCTTTGGTCATCTGAATCTGGAGGTCTGCAGCCTGAGAGGAAACAAAACAGAACAGAACAAAAACAAAAACAACCAAAGAAGCCAGCACCTCAGGGGCCTGGAGCCATCAACCTGAGAGACTACAGCTTCCATAGGGCCTCAGTCCCAGACCCACAGATAAGGAGCAGCTGCCCAAGAAATACAGTGTTAGCTCTGCACAGCACCGACCGCAGACAGCTGGGGGACCTCGGAGAGATGCCTACATGCAGACAAGTCCTGTCTTCCTTCAAACACAGGCCACAGACCCCAGGCTTCCTCCCCGAGAGCCAGGTCCTCCTTTTACCTTGAAATTGGAGGACACACATCTTCGGGACCCACACAGAAGCCAGGGAACAGGCAGAACCTTTCGTGTCCAGATCTACGGTGGAGAGAGAAAAAATATTAGCAAGGTGAGGGCCAAAAGGAGGTCCTGGCACCTGTCTGCCACCTCTGACTTGGGAGGCCCCTGAGGTCGGCTCTGTCACAGTCTCAGTGCGTTCTAGTCAGCCTGTGCTGTCCATGTCCCCACCAGGATGCCTATCCCTAGAAAGACTAAAGGCAGCTCCAGCCGCTCCACCATCCACCATGCAGTGCAAAGTCCACAGAGGCGGGCCTCCAACTACAGGACTTTGGCCACAACTTGCAGACAGCTTAGACCGGACAGCGACCAGGGAGAGTCACAGGTAAGGGAACACTCCTGGCTTTAGGGGCACTGGGGGCGCAAAAACTGACAAGAGTTAGAAAAGAATAGGTCCTGTTTATCCCAGAATTCAGCAGCCCAGACCTCAGACCTCCTCCCTCAGACCGCAGGAACCGGCTCCTTGACCTCCTCCCTCAGACCCAGGAGGAATGGCCCATGTACTTCTCCAGACTCCAGGCCTCCTCCTTCCGACCCAGAGGTCCTCCTTGACCTTCCTCCCTTAGACCTGCAACAAGACTCCAACCCTCCTACCTCAGACAGAGGACTCCTAATGCTTACACTTTAGGAATATCAGTCAGCTGGCTGCCACTGCTACAGCCCGCCCAGCCACACGGCTGGGACACCCTCACACTGGGCAGTGACTGCTGTGTTCTTTACTGTCAGCGGCTGAAGGGCAGTCAGTCATGTGCTAGCCATTGAAAGTGTGCAGGGTATACATCCCTCTGACCCTCCCGGAGGTTAGCAAGGAACTCAGGGCTGGTTGTAGACAGGGGGGAGGCTGCTTCCTGATATTTGGATGTCATAATTTCCTTTGCAGGTCATGGAGTGGCAACTCAGTCCTAAGTTTGAGGAAGACAGGATAACAGCCTGTTCCCGTCGAGAGAGCTGATAGCGGCCAGTCAGATGGGAAGAGTCTTGCAGAGGTCACTGATCAACAGGTGAGTCTCGAATGTCATGTGGCTAAGTCTGGGCCAGGACACAGGTTTTCTTCTTTCTTTCTTTCTTTCTTTCTTTCTTTCTTTCTTTCTTTCTTTCTTTCTTTCTTACTCCCTTTCTCTTTCTCTGTCTCTCTCTCTCTTTCCTGCCTTCCTCTTTTGGAGAGGAGAAGACTTAAGGCAGGGTCTTCCTAAGTTGCCCACTGATCTCAAACACTCTCTATAGCCCAATGTGTGCAGTTAGGGTCTTCCTGCCTCAGAATCATCCCCAGACAGAATACAGGCATGTAGCCACCACACCTGGCACAGATAAGATCTCTCTGCATGCGTGTGCACCCGCACGCACCAGGTGAAGGGCGTATGTACATTTGTGCATGTGTCTGTGGAGGTCAAACTCAGATGTCATTCTTCAGGTGACTTCCACCCCATTTTCTTTCTTCCTTTTGAAACCGGGTCTTCCTAAGTAGCCCTGGCTGTACTGGAACTCAGTGTGTAGACAAGGTTGGCGGCCTTGATCTCAGAGATCCTCCTGTCTCTGCCTCCCTAGTGCTGGGGTCGAAGGCATGTGATCACAGCCCCAGCCCGTCCTGTCTTAAGGCAGGGATTCTGACTGGGTCCTGGAGTTGCCAGTTTGGTTCAGCTATCTACAATCTCCAGCTCACCAGCAATGGTATTGAAGGATGAGTCAAGATGGACAGAGGTGGCACCCACCTGTAGTCCCAGCTCTCAGGAGGCAGGGGCAGATGAGTGTCTGGATGTGAGGTCAGCCTGGTCTAGAGAGTGAGTCCCAGGACAGCCAGGACTACACAGAGAAACCCTGTCTAAAAAACCAAACAAAACAAAAAGCAAACATGACAGAGTCCCCGAATGGGTTCCAGGATCAGACTCCGGCCTCCAGCTTTGTTGGCAAGCACTTCACCCACCATGTCCGTATCTCACAGCCTCAGACGTGGCCTTAATGGTTCGGCGCCCAAGGGCTTTTGGGGTGATCTAAGAGTGACGACCCCTCATTGTCTCTGTGTGGTGATATCAAGGGTGCCCAACACTGCCACCCTGCTTCAGACACTCACAGCGTGGGGACAAGACAACCGCCTGGGTAGGGCAGCCAGCATGGTGGCAGGAGAGCAGAGGGAACCAGGAATACTTTTTTCTTTTTAGTGGAGTAAGCCATAAAAGCTGAACAATGCAGAAGAGAGACAGTGGGGTGATGAAGAGGAAAGATGGAGCCGGGGTTGTACGCAGGAGTCCCTGGGGTTATCTCTTCCCCAGCAGCACACAAACCCTGCAAACCCAGCACTTGGGAGATGGAGGAAGAAGGATCAGGACTCCAAGGACATCCTTGACTGCCTAGCAAGTTTAAGGCCAGTCTGCCCTATATATACCCTGTCATAAGATGATGACGATGATGATGATATGATGATGATGGTGATGATGATGATGATAAGGAAATGAGGAATAAGGGACAGGAGTGCGGTGGCACACACCTTTAATCCTAGCACTCAGGAGGCAGGGACCTGCAGGTCTCTGAGTTCAAGGCCAGCCTGGTCTACATTGTGAGACTCTGTCTCATAAAAAAAGAACTGGAAACTGAGAGATGTCAAGAAAGTTATGATTAGTCGGGCAATGGTGGTGCACGTTTTAATCCCAGCACTTGGGAGGCAGAGCCAGGCAGATTTCTGAGTTAGAGGCCAGCCTTGTCTACAGAGTGAGTTCCAGGACAGCCAGGGCTACACAGAGAAACCCTATCTGAAAAAAACCAAAAAATAAATAAATGAAATTTTTTTAAAAAGGAGAGTTGTGATTATAAAGAGGACCACTGAGATGACTTACTGGGTAAGGGGCACCCAACAGCAAGCCTGAGGAACTGAGTCTGAATTCCGGAACCCACAGGCACCGAATAAAAATGTTATGGGGCAAGGGGCAGGGATGGGCGATACTAGGAGGGGAGGGAAAAGCAGAGAGTCAAAGAACTTCTAAATTGGCTTTGGTAGCACAAACCCCTCATCACAGAACTCGGGAGGCTGAAGCAAGAGGGTCACAAGTTCAAGCCCAGCCAGAGCTAAAGAGATCCAGGGCAAAGGAGGGAGAAAACATCACACGGCCTTGAGGCACAGGGAAGGCAATTGTGCCAAGGCCCAGAGATGGCACAGAGCTTTGGCGACCTCGAAGTGCTACCATTTTTTCCTAGAGCAATTCACTAAGTCCAACAGTCTTGTCTTAGTTCAAAGAACACCCCTGTCCCATCCCATAGGATAGGAATGAAGCCGAAAAAAGGAGGCTAGATGGCAGGGAGTCTACAGGAAGGAGGTATAGAAGGGGGGAAGCAGACTTCAGAGATTAAAGGGGAGTGTGCTGGGCAGGGTATTGCTTGATTTGCCCATGTTCCCTTCACATCCCAGCAGCCCTGAACCAAAACACAGTATCCATGAACCATCAGGTAGCCTTGTCAAAGCTCCACTCCCTCAGTCAAAGGTAAGCAAAATAATTATCATTGTATGATGTTGTCCTGTCTCAGATAACTGTCACTACACCATCTATCTCATCAAATTCTAGGGGTGCTCCTCGAATAGCCCCAGGTTGTCCTCATCATAGAACAGACTCTCCATCAGATTTGGAGAAGTCCAAGGCTCTGTCTGATACAATCTGTCATCTCAGGACCGCCCCTTACAGAGCAATGTGTTGTCCTAACACAGCCCAGGGCTGTTTCCTGCCCCATCTCAAATACATGTTCCCCTCTATAGCCTAGGATTGTCCTTGGCAAGTGGAAGGGCTGCTTCTTTCAGACTTAGAAGTATCCCCATGTCAGTCTAGGCTACTCCCTGCAAGACAGTCCTTGCCCAAGCCCAGGCAGCAGGTTCTGTCATACTCCAGAATTTCACTGTGTGGGCATTCACCACTAGGTCCTCTTAGCTCTGAGCAGGCTCACGGTCAGAGTGTCTCTATTACAGGGTAAAACTATCTTCCTCAGACCCCAGATCTGTCCCATTAGAATTGGAGATTGGTACAGTATAGTAAGGCTGTACCCATCTAAGGCCACCGCACAGTCAGAGCCTAGATTCTCGTTCTTGTCACGTCTGAGACCATCTTCACAGAACATTTCTGTTTGTCACTAAGAACTAGGAGACTTAAAGGTTTGTTCAGGAATTCACCAGCCTGGAGCAGGAACTTCTGATAATCCGGTACAAGCTACCAGCAACTGCTTTCTCCCAAGGTTATGACCAGCTGTTTGCACACTTATGTTCTCCTAAGATCACAGACTCTCAGCCTCGGCAGTGGTGGCCCAGGACTTTA
The DNA here is from genome assembly GCA_036184795.1 of Tokudaia tokunoshimensis. Taxonomy (NCBI): domain Eukaryota; kingdom Metazoa; phylum Chordata; class Mammalia; order Rodentia; family Muridae; genus Tokudaia; species Tokudaia tokunoshimensis. Next base: position 21,157,098 of record BTHU01000001.1, on the reverse strand, counting down.
ATTCCAGGACTCAGAAGTCAGAGGCAGGCAGAGTTCGAGGCCAACCTGGTCTACAGAGCAACAGGACAGCCGAGGGTATGCAGAGAAACCCTCCCTCAAAAAGACAAACATCAAAAGATCCTAGATTCTCCAGAACGCCGCTGCTTTATGCCATCTTTGAGCACTGACTGAGGTACTCTTGTCTGGAGGAACTTTATCATTTTGACAGACACAAGCTTGGCTGAGATTACAAAACCATATACAGAGAGCCTCAGACACTCCACTTGGCGATATGTGCTTTTTGTTCCAAGAAATAAGATCGTGGGTCCAATTCGGACCCAAGACCCTTTGTCAAGTTATAGAAGAAGTCCCAAGACATCCTGGGCCCTTTGTCTAAAGGAACCCAAGAGAGATTGGTCCTTAAAACATGCAGGCTTAAAATCAGTCACAACTTCCCTGCATCCACTCCACCCTCTGCTTCTCCCATTACAGCCCCCTTCCATGGCTCCCCACTTCCGACCTCCCGGTTCAGGCACCTCTCGCACCCCACTCGTGTCTACCCATTGTGCAGCCCGTTATAGCCCAGTACTCCTTTCCAAGGGGCTCATCCTCCTCTGGGTCGGGCAGCAGAACCCGAGGAACAGAGGAATGACACCAAGCAGGAAACGCCGCAAGCCAGTGGTCTACCCGGAAGTGTGCCCCACATCAGGGTCCCCTGAACCCCCAGCGCCGGTCCGCCATGCACCCACCTGCCCTAGTAAGGCTGCAGCCATGATCCCGTGTGGCAGGCCAGTAACTGTGCTCGCCTGGGGCGCGGCCTGGTGAAAGGCATTCCGGCCCCGCCCTGCTCACGCCCCCTCCCGCAGATGGCTGCTGCCTGCAAGCCTCACTTCTGCCAGACTTCTTAGTTATGGGACCTCAGGGACCCAGGCTCTGCTGTGAAGAACACGCACTGGAACAGTCCAGAACTGCCATATACTCTCTCCCTCCTGGCCTTCACCCTGCCTGCTCTACCCCAACCACACTCACGCCCAGCTAGGCTTTTACCTTGGCTTTTGTTTTGCATTTGAGGACTGAACTTGTGCCCTCATGAATGTTTTGGGAAGAGCTGCAACCACTGAGACCAGACTCAGACCTGTAAATTTTTTATATATTGCCGAGCATGGTGGCACATGTCTCAATCTCAGCCTCTGGGAGGCAGGTGGAAGGATCTCTGTGAGTTCAAAGCCATTCTGATCTGCCTAATTAGTTCCAGGCCAGCCAGGGCTATCTGGTAAGACCCTGTGTTAAAAGAAAAGGAGGTTGGAAAGAGGGCACAGCGGTTTAAAAACTGTATAAAAGAGGGCTGCTCTTCCAGAGGACTGGACTCGTTCTTCGTTCCTAGCACACACACAGTTCATAACTGCCTGGAACTGCAGTTCCAAGGAATTCTGCGCCCTCTTCTGAATTCCACAGGCATTAAGCATGTATGTGATACACTTAGTACTAGCAAGCAATACACATACGCAAAACCTTTTAATATTTTTCTTTTATTTATTTATTTATTTATTTATTTATCTTGAAACAGGGATTCTCTGTGTAGCCCTGGCTGCCCTAGAACTAGCTCAGTAAACCAGGCTGTCCTCAAACCCACAGAGATCCTCCTGCCTCTGCTTCCCAAGCTGGAATTAAAGGTTTTATAGCCACCATTGCTTGTTATTAAACGTTTTTCTAAAAATAAAGCAACCAACAACAATAGGTCATCACAGGAACTGTCATCTGCCAGGGTCAGACAGCTTTGATAAAATGTAACAGCTCACAGGGCAGTGGTGATGGATGCTTTTAATCCCAGCAATTGGGAGGCAGAGGCAATCCACTCTACAGAGTGAGTTCCAGGACAGCCAGGGCTACACAGAGAAACCCTGTCTCCAAAAACCAAATCAAAGCAAACCAAACAAAAACAAAAACAAACATACAAACAAAAGGAACAGCTCTCTGTAAATGCCAGGGGATCAGAGAAAATGTACTTTAAGCCGGTCAGTCCTAGGACCCAGAAAGCTGAGCAGGAGGTTTGCTGCCAATATCAACACATCCTACGTGAGAAAGCTAGACTCTTCTCTCAAATAAATGAGTTAAAAAGAATAGGACTTTGGAGAAAGAGGATGAATGCTAGGCTAAGACTCCTCACTCTGCACAAGGAGATAACAAGTTCACTGCAATTCTGAGATAAGCGCTTGAATACACACACACAGAGGGTGTGTGTGTGTGTGTGTGTGTGTGTTCACGGTTCATTGTGCTTCCTTCAAGTTTCCTAAGACAGTGAAGCTCTAAAAAATTCACACATCAATTCATTACCCGAGTTCACTTCAGCCTATGGCTTCGGTCCACGAACCACATACACGCCTCCATCCATAGCTCTCCATCTATAAGGCTTCAGAGAGCGTTAGACAATAGGTGCCAGAAATCATTTAAGCACACACACACACACACACACACACACACACACACACACACACACGTTAAGCCACTGTGTCTCTAATTCTGCAGGATGTTCTCAGACTCTACAGCCACAACTGCTCCCAAATCCCAACACCGGATCAGTGTTCTTTAAACTGCCCAGGGCACAGTAACCAAACCACACCACACATTCTCCCCGGTAGACATTGCCCACCCCGCCCCCACCTTCCACTCTCCATTTCTAAACCTGCCCTCCTCCCTTACTCCTCCAAACTGCTGGGCGGAACGCACAACAGCAAACGCCCTCGCCGCGGCCAATCAACGATTGCCGCACACCTCTGCCTTGGCCAATCCACAGCGGTCTTGCAGTTCCACCCACTTACCTTGGGTGTGGGAAGCCGCTTCTCCCTGCGCCCACCCTAGGGAGTGTCCAGAACCTGTTCCTCCCCCAGCACACCCCCGCGGTGTCCTTCAGCTCCAAACTAAACAAAGCTAATGCCAGCCTCCTCCCTCTGACCTACTTGTCTCAACTCTATGCCGCCTTATACCTCAAGATTCTGACAGCCACTGTCACTATTGCACTGGCAAAGAGAGCAAAACTCCTCTTCCCTAAGGGCCAAGTATAAAGGCAGGCGCTTTCGCGCCTCCTTCATTACCTGCCCACTTTATTTAATTCATCCCAGTGAGTCCTTTAATTAGCACAAAGGTGAAGTGGAACTATGCTCCCTGGAGACAGGAGTTGGTGCCTCTCGCGCCTGCTGCAAGGCCTCTCGGAGATGTTCTTTGGAGTCAAGAACGCACGTGGACTAAATGTAGCTGGGGAGGAAGCGATGCTAGTGTGGACACAGTTGTGTGAAGAACAGGAAATAAATGGATGCCGGCTATTTTTATTTTCTATTTCTTTGTTATTATATTTATTTATCTTTTTTTTCAAGAAAGTGTTTCTCTTTGTGTATCTGACTGTCCTGGAACTTACTCTGTAGACCAGTCTGGCTTTGAACTCACAGAGATCCGTCTGCCTCTGCTTCCTGTGTGCTGGTATGAAAGGTGTGCACCCTGCCCAGCTGCAAGTTGTTTTCATGAGTGAAGGATGAATGGTAAGTGGGGAGAGAGCCTAAGGTGTTGGGGCTGAAGATGGCACGGGTTGGCATTTGGGGTGGGAAATGCTGGATGAGGAGCTGGACGTGTGTGACTCAATGGTAGAGCCCCTGGTAAGAGGTGGGATGTGGCTCAGTAGTAGAGCACCTGCTCAGAATCCCCTGAAGTAGGTGCTGGAGGTGTGACTCAGTGGAATGGCACTGCCCGGAATGCCCCAGTGAGGGGCTGGGGCTGTGCTTCCAGATTCAAATCAGAACAAGACTATGCCAAAGTCAGGCTGGGGACAGGGCTTTTATGGCAGCTATAAAGGAGACTGCAGCCAGAGGCATCTGGAAGAGTCCAGACTAAACTGGTCCATGAGGGGGGTGGGGAGGGAGTGATAGAAGAGAAGAGAAAGAGAGGGGGCAAGTGGGCCAAGAGTGCACACATCCAAAACAGCAGGTCTTTATAGGAATCGGAAGCTGGGGGAGGGACACTGAGTCCCTGGACTACAGAGGTTAGGAGCAGGGGCAAGGAAAGCAGCAGGTACTGAGAGGGCCCGGCTGCCAGCGGCTAGCTTATCCTGAGTTTCTTTGGGACCTGAGAGTTAAGCGGTCGAGCCTCTGCCTCGAATTCTCCACGGGGCACTTGGGTGTGACTCAGTGGTAGAGCCCCTGCCTAACACACAGCGTTCCAGGTTTAAACTCCAGTACTACAAAAAAGGAAGGAAAGGAGAGACGGTGGGCAGGACATAAGTTAGTGTACATTAGGTGGGAGAGTGAGGACTTGCACGAGGCTGCTTCTACTAGCTTTGCGTCCATACCCCAGTTCTGCACCCCCGGTCACAAGAAACTCAAGCCCTGTACAGAAGGTGGCTTCAGAGGCCAGGAACACAGCTGCAGCCGCCACCTCGGCTGGCTGGCCCATGCGGCCCAGGGGCTGGCGAAAGAAAAAAGGGAGAAAATTAGGAGCAGTGCCCCCCAGTCCACCCCGTAGGCACATTGGTTCACACCTGTCATCTCAGCAAATGAGAATCATAAACAAGACCTCTGCCCTGAGTTCAAAGCTAGCCTAGGCTAGAGAGTGAGACACAGTCACTCAAGGGCGCGCGCGCGCGCGCGCACACACACACACACACACACACACACACACACACACACGTATAGGCAGAGAGAGAGAGAGAGAGAGAGAGAGAGAGAATGAATTGGTGGTACATGCCTATATCTCTAGCACTCAGGAAATGGAATGGAAACAGGAAAAATCCGAGGATGTCCATCCACAACTACATAGTAAGGTCCAAGTCAGCATAGATTATATGAAACTGAGAAAGAGACAGAGACACAGAGAGAGGAAGGAGGAAGGGAGGAGAGAGACCCCCAACCCTCCCAGCTACCTCCATCCGTCCCAGCCCTCAGCACCTCCTACCTGGGCCAAGGTGCCTTCTAGAATGGTGGCCCTGGGGTCTGAAGTTGAGGCTGCAAGCTCTTCCCACAGTGGAGTCCAGATGTTTCCTGGGGAGATGCTAGGTGAGGGAGAGAAGGAATGAGAGCCGTGTAGTGTATGCTAACCCTGTCCGGGCGCCCCCAGCTTCCCCGAGCCTCTATGTCCACTTTGATCAGCTCACCAGTTGACACGGACACCATGTCGGCTCTCATCCAAGGCCAAAGCTTTGGTCAAGGCAGTCACTGCACCCTGCGGAGGCAGAGAGCAGAGAGGGTTCAGTCTCTGAGGACGGTCCCTCTCGCGCTCTTCTGGGCAGCAAGCTCAAGCATCAGCGAGATTAGCCTCAAGCGTCTTGAAGATGTTCCCTGTGCACAGACTCTATGCAGGTCAGTTTGTTACCGGTTGTCAGAATTCAAGACTAAATGAGGAATACGGTATGGGACACTCTTGGGGCATCTGTGACCCCAGACTTGGGAGCTAAGACAGGTGAATTGCCATGAACTCAATGCTAACCTAGCTAAGCTACAGATTGAGATGCATTAAAGTCGCCTGCTGCCAAAGCCGGACATCCTGAGTTTAATCCCCCGGATCCACAAGGTGGAGGAGAGAGCTAACTTGACTAAGTTGTCCTCAAAGCTACATGTGTGCACATAAAGAGATACACAGAGACAGAGACACATATTAAATAAATAAAATCGTGCTGGGGAGATAGATCGGCAGTTAAGAGCACTGCTCTTAAGAGGGAAGCAGGTTCCTTCCATTCCCAGTATCACAGGATGGCCCAGTTCCAGGATCAGATTCCCTCTTCTGAACTCAGTATGAACGAGAAAGGCACCCATACCTACAGGCAGGCAAAACACTCATGCACTTTTTTTTTTTTTTTTTTGGTTTTTTCCAGACAGGGTCTCTCTGCTCTCTGTGTAGTCCTGGCTGTCCTGGAACTCACTCTGTAGACTAGGATGGCCTCGAACTCAGAAATCCACCTGCCTCTGCCCCCCAAGTGCTGGGATTAAAGGTGTGCACCACCACTGCCTGGCTTCACTCATGCACTTAAAATAAACATAAATACATATTTTTTTAATGACTTTACTGCTTTCTGAGTTCAAGACCAGCCTGGTCTACAGAGATAGTTCTAGGACAGCCAGGGCTACACAGAGAAACCCTGTCTCAAAGATTATAAGAGAAATAGAATTAACTGGTAAGGATAAGGATGTTTGCTGCCAAGTCCAGGTTCCTGATTCTGTTCCTGAGACCCATGTGGTAGGAGAGAGCTGACTCCTGAAAGTTCTATGACCACCACCTACACACACACACACACACACACACACACACACACACACACACATACAGAGAGAGAGTAAAAAAATAAATTAATTAAAAATTAAGAAAGTGGGGGTAGATTACAGGCTCAAAGCTGAGACCCAAACAGCTAGGAAGGGTGTAAGCCCTTAGAGGCAGGGCAGGTAGCTGAGTGGTCAGGCCCCTCCCCCGAGGACCTCCAAATGCCAGGTCCCTCCAACCCACACAACAGTCTAACTGCCCTAACAGTGGGACCTAGCCCAGCCCCTGCCCTACAGAGTAAAAAAGTCCAAACTCTGGACTTGAAATCCCACCAATCCCTGCCCCAGAAAGCTCCTGCAAGAAATCCTCTATCGCCGGGCAGTGGTGGCGCACACCTTTAATCCTAGCACTTGGGAGGGAGAGGCAGGCGGATTTCTGAGTTCGAGGCCAGCCTGGTCTACAGAATGGGTTCCAGGACAGCCAGGACTATGCAGAGAAACCCTGTCTAGAAAAACCAAAAAAGAGAAACCCACTATCAACCTTGTCTTCTGCCCAGTTCTTTCCCGCTTCTCACCAGAGCAGAGGCAGGCTCCTGCCTGTCAGGATAGCTTACCACGCAATCTGTAACACTTACACCGACGGCCAGGATACCTTTCCCCTCAGGGCTGTAACCCTTACAAAAGGACAGGAGAGAAAGAAGAAGGGCTGGCCTACCTTAGTGGCCACGTAGGTAACTGCCTGGGACTGGCCGATCGCCCCAACCAGGCTGGAGATGTTGATAATGTTTCCTCTGCTCTTCCGCAGGTGGGGGAGGGCGAGCTATGGAGAGACAGATCGGGCATCTGCAAGTGGTCCTGAGAAGAGCCAGCAGCATCCTCAAGTGTGGGACTGTGACCACTGCCCAGGGATCCCAATGGGCACAGGCATAGTGGCTCATCTATGGTATGCCAGAGCATCTCTGCAAGGGATCTCTCTCTCTCTCTCTCTCTCTCTCTCTCTCTCTCTCTCTCTCTCTCTCTCTCTTTCTCTCCATCTGCTATTCAGCCTCCAGCCCTCATCAAGCTAGGGAAACCTAAATATCATACAGGACCCTGCCTCTTTGGCCCAGCTAGGAGGAAGTGTTTTATTCAGAGTGAGATGAGATGGTGTGTCTGGGTTGCGCACAGAACTCTGCGACCATGATGTGATGCGGGAAAGCCTCGGGATGTGTCCCGCCTTCTGCAGCTCTCCGGAGCCCCTCCTCCACAGGTGTGTTCATTCCATGCGTGACCTTCCGAAGCTCAGTCTGTTCTCCATTGCTGTGAGCACTGGAGTTGTTCCTCCCACTGCACACGGCACACGACTGAACACAAACTAGGTCCTCGGGAGGCTCCTAGAACAGGAACCTAAGAGAATCCCTACTGTGGTTCACCCCACAACTCTTCCTCCCCCCAAATACTTCCTCCGTCGTCGTCGTCATGGGACACTGCAACCTCAGAGCCTCTTGCCTGGACTACTCCCTGCTGAGAGAGCCACACCAGTCACACAATACCCTCAGTTTGCCTTGGAATAAGAGATCCCTGGGGACTGTCCTGGGTTGTCACATGCCCTCCGGTCCTGTAACTGATATTGCAATAGTGAGAACATCCCAAGTACAAGGGCACACTGCCCATTGGGGCCCCTCATCTCCTCTTAAAGGGGCAGTGGCAGTAAGTGTGGCTGGATCTCAGAAGGTCAAAAGCCATAAACGCATGAGAAGTTCAGAGGGCTCTGAAGTCTCTGGACCCAGCACTGTGAGGAGGGTTCTCTGCTCTCCCCCAGGGGACGGGCTCACCCTCTCCCATCTCGCACACATTTTTCCTTATACCCCAGAACCGCCCACCCCACCTTTATGTCACTCAGCCTCAGGTCCTCTCCACCTTCCACAATGGCAGTCCCTGACAGGCCCCAGCGATCTTCCTTGGCTAGTCTCTTCCCTGTACCAGGTGCAGAGCTATCACTCAATAAATATTTGCCCCACACCCCTGACTCTTTCCTGGGTCTGTCCCTGGCTGACAACCTCCTGATGTGACTCTAGGCAGCTGCAGAGGGCCCCAGCTTTTACCACCTAGCCAGCCGCCTATCTTCTGATTCCAGTTTACTCTGGCCTGAACCAGGTTCTCCCAAATGTTTGTGTTAGGCATGCGGGGTGTGTGTGTGTGTGTGTGTGTGTGTGTGTGTGTGTGTGTGCGCGCGCGCGCACACTCGAGTGCACCCGGGCATGCACAGTCATGTGAGGTCAGAGGTTGACATCAGGTGTCATTGGTCATTTATCTACCTCTCGTTCTGTTTTGTTCTTTCGTTCCTGCTTACTTGCCTTCATATCTTTAGTTTAGTTTATGTGCATGATCGGTGTTTTCCCTGCATCTATGTCTGTGAACCACATGTATGCAGTGCCTGTGCAGGCCACAAGAGGGCAACAGACCCCCTCCCCCAAAACTGAGAGTTCTGGGACTTGAACCCAGGTTCTCCTGAAGGGAAGCCAATGCTCTTAACAGGTGAGCCATCTCCCGAAAGCCTGTCTATGTTTTAAGAGAAGGTCTCTCCCTGAATCTGAAGCTCCTCAGTTCTGGAAGGCTGGCTGGGAGTGAGCCATGGGGACCCAGCAGTCTCTGCTCCTCCAGCGCGGGCTATTACCAGCACAGATGCTGCGGGTCCAAACTCAGGCTTGTGCGGGCTGAGCCTTGGCCAACTGAATGAGCTTCCAGCCCGTCAGATAGGAGGCACTTGGGCCATTCCAACAAGCAGCTTCTAAAGCTACCTCAGGGACTCTGGGGACCTCTTGACCCACCCCCACACCCCCACCCCCGCACACACACATGAGTATCTCCTTCACTGTCTTCCTGGCGTAGAAAACAGGCACATGGAAGAACTCTGCGTCCCCTTCCCCAGGGCATTCACTGTACCAGTCTGTAAGGAGAACCTCCCTCCTCCACGGCCTCCGCATCCTTTGTTGAGCACCTACTATACGCTAGGGACACAGCCAGAGTGGTCTGCAACAGCATTCACGGTACAACCCTACCTTTCCCGAATATCTCCCACACACATTCCCCTCTTTTGTGGTGTTTTTGAGTCAGAGTTTCACTATGGAGTTCTGGCTGTCCTGGACTTCACTCTGCACACCAGGCTGGCCTTAAACTCATCTCTCTCTCTCTCTCTCTCTCTCTCTCTCTCTCTCTCTCTCTCTCTCTCTGCTTAAATCCCAAGTGCCACCGCCACCTAACTCCATGGTTCCTATTGCTCCCCAAAACATGACAGAGGGAGAGATTTCTACTCTGATGGGGTGAACTTCTTTCTAGGGCAAGACTGGTCAGTGAGTGTAGCATGGAGCATTCTAGAACACGATCAGGAAGCTCCCATCACGTTCTTGCTCAACCACCTTCCATGGCTCCCTATTGCTCCTGAAGGAAAAACTGGATCCTTAGACACTGTAATACCATCTCCGCCCACCCACTGCCCTCTCTGCCTATCATCAGCAGCAAATATTCTTACTGATTCTCATAGGCCACGAACACCCCACCTGTTTCTTTTCCTTTCTCACTGACCTTGACTGAGCCAAGACTGACCTTGAGCTCCTGATCCTCCGAGTACTGCACCTTCTGCGTGCTGCCATCGCAGGTTGTCCCATCATGCTTGGTGCTGGGAGTCCAAATCAGAGCTACAAGTCACTGAGCAAACATTCTGCCAGCTGGGCCCGGCCACACCTCGGGTTCTGTCTTCCTTCCTTTCATTCTTTTTTTTCAAGGCAGGGTTTCTCTGTGTAGCCCTGGCTGTCCTGAAACTCTCTATAGACCAGGCTGGCCTAGAACTCAGAGATCTGCCTGCCTCTGCCTCCCGAGCGCTGGGATTAAAGGCGGGAGTCATCTTGGATTCTTAGCATCCTCTTGGCTACTTCCGAGCAGGCCTAGAAAGCTCTGGAAGATTGTGAGGAGGCTGTAGCTTCCCGGGTGGATGCGGACTGTGTCTGTTTCCTACCTAGGACAGTGTCTGTCGAGAGCCCTCTGCTCAACCTTCCTGATGCTGCGACCCTCAAGTTGTGGTGATCCCCCCAACCATAAACACATCTTTCTTGCCACTTCACAGCTGCAATTATGAATCTTAATGTAAATATCTGTGTTTTCTGGTGGTCTTAGGCAACCCCTGTGAAAGGGTCTTCAATTCCAAAGGGGTCACAACCCACAGATTGAGAACGGCTGTACTATAATAAGGACAGGAAGCCAAGGGGCACAAAGCAATGTGCCTGTGATGAACTGAAGGGCACACCCCGACTGCAGCTGTGCCTGTCTCACCTTGATCAAGGTGTATGTCCCCAGGAGGTTCACCTCCAGCAGCTGGCGGAAGCCCTGGGCAGAGGTCTCCTCGGGCAACTGTGCAGGTGGGTCTAAAGGGAAGGAGAGGATGAGGTCAGGACAGGAAGGTGGGAGGGAGGGAGGGCAGGAACAAAGGGGTCAGAGAGGAGGCTAAGGGCGAGGGAGAAAGCCAAGGAAGGAGGCTACACCGAGCTGAGCACAGACAGCAGCAGTCTCTGCAGAACAGGGCCTGTCATTCTAGAACTCATGGGGGATGGATTGTGTGTAGGTGCTCTGCTGCTGAGCCAGGCCCCAGCTCTCCAGCTCCCTAGCAGGCCTCTGTTCTCCTCACTGTGGAATGTGAATTTCCCTGCTTAGATACCACTCCCCACAACGGAATTCGGTTCATGGCAGGAGTTGAATACACATTAGCCTAAGGAAAGAAGAAGACTGGTAAGGATGAACTTCCAGCAACTCCGAATCCTTATCATGAAGTTAAAGCAGCTAAGATGGGTGCCCTGCCGGCCAGGGGGCAGGCCTCTGCCTCTGCGCAGCCGTCTTTGGAGGGGATTCAAGAGGGCCTGGGTGTCCCCCCCAGCCTTCGTTGCCTTGGAGACAGGTTGTTTTACAGTGCAGCAGTCGGGCTGATGAGAATCTCCCAGAGTGCCACACCACCTAGAGTATGATAAAGTGTGCCGGGGTTGTCCTGGTCACCAACAAAGCCCTGGGAGCCATCAGCCTTCAGCAAGGCAGGAGCCGTCCAGGCTCTGGGAATATCCTGAGGGATGGGGTGACCTCCTTAATGGACTACAGCACAAGAGAAAGGGGAATAGTTCTTGTTTCAAAGATGGAAACTGAGGCCGCATGGAGATGTGGCGAGCATGGCCTGAGTGCACAGCAGAGAAAGAGTGAGGACCAAGGCTAGGCCAGGCTGAGCTCTTGTTAAGGAAGGCTGGAGAGATGGCTTGGTGGTTACGAGCACTGCACTGACTGCTTTCCCAGAGAACTAGGTTCAATTCCCAGCATCCACATGGTGGCTCAGAACTGTCCTTAACTCCGGTTCCAGGGGATCCTACTCCTTTATGGGGAGTCTGGTCTATGTGGGGACCAAACGTGCAAGGGGTGAACAGACATACATGCAAGTAAACACACACACACACACACACACACACACAGGAGAGAGAGGGCTGTGGCCTGGGGAGGGATAAACTGAGGTTCAGAAGAAGGATTGGGGCTGTTGAGATGGTTCAACTGTACTCTTACACTTACTGCCTGATAACCTGGGCTTGATCCTACAAGGTGGAAGGAGAGAACCAATTGCCTCACTTTGCACTGAACACCATACAAGTACTGTGCGTGAATGTGCAAGCACACATACAGATAGATAGACAGATAGATAGATAGATAGACAGACAGACAGACAGACAGACAGACAGATGTAATAACTTTTAAGAGGAAGGAATGGGGACAGGGTATGAGTAGAGGCAAGGGACACTAGCCCCAAGCCACACAACTTACGGTAGCCGGCATTATTCACCACACAATCCAGGTGGCCAAATCGAGAGAGGGTCTCAGAAATCAGAGTCTGAAGAGAGAAGAAAGAAGAGGTGATGAGCTGAGAGGTGACAACCTTGGGGAAGCCAGGAGGCCCAAGGCAAGGATGGGCTCAGCTGAGGAAGACAACGTGGGGTGAGGTGGGAGGGGGAGGGGAGGACGCAGGAAGCGAGGACCCAGACTAAAAGGACTGAGCACCACAGTGCAGTTGTCCTTTGTCACACTCAATGTTTCTATTGCTGTGATAAACACCATGACCCAAAGCAACCTGGAGAGGAAGCGTTATTCTGCTTACAGCTCCCAGGTCACACTCTGTCACTGAGGGAGGCCAGTACAGAAGGTCAAAGCAGGACGGAAGCAGAGGCCGCCGGCGAACACTGCTCACTGACTCGCTCCCAGGGCTCATTGGGCCCTTTTTCTTATACTGTCCAGGACCACCTGCCCAGCGATATCATGATCCCCAGGGGGCTGGAGGAACTCCCACATCAACCACTAATTAAGAAAATGAACAACGGGTTTGCCCACATGCCAATTTGGTGGGGTCATTTTCTGGTGAAATTCCCTCTTCCCAAATGACTGTAGGTTGTGTGGAGTTGATATAACACTAACCAGCACACCATTTTAGAAGACTTTGGAAGGGTGTGTGTGCGCGCGAGGAAGACCGAGCCTCAGAAGGAGGGTCTACATACCCAGAGCGTGGTGGGGAGCAGAGAGATGGAGGCAGAAACACACAGACAGACAGACAGACAGACAGACAGACAGACAGACAGAACGAACCCAAGGCCCAGACTGGGGCTAGACCTGGAGGCATAACAGATTCCTGAATGCAGGGAAGTCAGAAACTCGTTACAGGAGGCAAGGATTTCAAGTTCTGTTCATTCCTAAAGACCTGAGGTAGAGAAGGGCAGAGGGACTGAGCTGACGAGAGCATGGGTAGCTGGAGAGAGGGACTGGAGATGCGGTGTGGGGACAGAAAACACTCACCTGCAAATCTCCTTCCTGTGTCACATCACCAGGGATGAAGACAGTGCCTGGGAGTTGCTGCTCCAGAGCCCGGCCCCCAGCCTCTGCAAGAAAAAGATTCTGGGTCTGAGGGATGAGAGTTGAGGCTTGGACACCAGAGTCTGAGGGTGGAGGGCTGGGGAAGAGCCCTGGTTGGGAGGAAAGAAGGCAAGGGCTTGAACTTCTGGGTCTGAGGGAGGAGAGCTAGGTACGGATCCCTTCCTTGATGGGGGCAAGGGAGAGGTGAACACTGACTCACTCACCGTCCTTGTCACAGAAAACCACTTGAGCTCCATTGTCCACTGCCAATAGAAGAACACTGTTACAGGCCCTGCAGACTTGCGTCACTGCCTCTACTGCCCTCTAGTGGCCACTCAGAGTACCTAACCCCTCTGGCGGCTCTCGTGACTGTCTCGGGACAATCCTCTTACAAGAGCAGAATCTTGCCACATTAAGCCCTGCTTGGCTCCCATCCTGGATTCTAGAAAAATCCCAAACCTACAAACAATAATACTCTCAAAGTTATCCTCTGCAGCTAGGAACCATCCAGGGAAGAACTTTTTTTTTTTTTTTGGATTTTTGAGACGGCGTTGCTCTGTGTAGCCCTGGCTATCCTGGAACTCACTCTGTAGACCAGGCTGGCCTCAAACTCAAGCGATCCGCCTGCCTCTGCCTCCCAAGTGCTGGGATTAAAGGCGTGCACCACCACTGCCCGGCCAGTGGAAGAGCTTTTAATGACCAACCTATCAGCAAAGACCCAATAATCCAAAGGGACTGAGGGACTGGAGAGATGGCTTAGCTGTTAAGAGCACTGGTTGCTCTTTCAAAGGACCCAGGTTCAGTTCCTAGCACCCACATGGCAGCTCACAACTGTTTGTAACTCCAGTTCGAAGGGATCTAACCCTCTCACCCAGATACAACAATAATGCACAGAGAAAAATGAAAATAAACGAATCATTTAAGAACAAATACATCATTAAAGAAATGGACCCGTCTCTTCCTCCCACTCCGGGAACCTCTGTCATCCTTTTTCTCCTACAATTCAGACAGCAGACTCTAAGGGCCTTACTCACCGAAGGCGCTCACGATCGCAGCCCCGATGCCCCGGCTGCCCCCAGTTACCACCACCACCTTCCCAGAATATCGGGCTACTGCAGCCATTTCCACATCTGGGCCTCTTCCCACCCCAAAGGCCAGAGAAGCAGTGGGTGGAACCATATATACAGGCAGTGTCACTGAAGGCTGACCCTGGGAGAGGGTGTTCCCGGGAAGGCACGCCTGGGAGAACTGAGGATTCTTCCTTCCCAGCCCTTCTCTCTCAGACCCAGAGTTCCCACCTGACAATCCTCCTTCAAACCCAGGGACCCCCACCCCAGCTCCGCCGCCTCAGTCTGACTCCAGCCCTGCTCCCTTTGACTTGTAAGACCAGAGTCACTTCTGCCTCGACTCAGACTCCAGCCTCCTCCCTCAGACCCACAGTTTAAGATCTAGCTCCCAATTTTGTGTGAATCTAAGGCCCTGACTTGTTTGCCAGAACACAATGCCACAAGCACAGAGAGAATAAAGCTATTTATTGACTTTTAATCCAGGTTTGGACAGTGTTGGGATAATCAATCTTTGACCACAGCAGCCTCGGCCCTCCTATAGAATACACGATCCCGTGGTCCTCAAGGTTGTGCTCCCAGCTTGTAGCGCCCAGTGCCAAGATGGGAGTCAAAAGCTGGACTGCAGCAGAGTGATTCTCAGGGGCCATGGCCCCTCTTCCTGCACCAGAGCTGGAGGGGCCTTCCCAGGGGCCCACCTGGGCTCCCACGGGGCCAGGCCTCTGCCGCTACCTTGGCATGAGAACCCTATGGTAGCAGACATAGCATTGTGAGAAGCTGGGGGTGAGGTGACCTGGGACATTTCTTCACTGGGAGGTTGTGGGCTTGGCTGGAGACAGTCTCCCCTGGTGTCCGAATTTCTCCCTGGAGAGGCTAAACGGAGAACGAGCAGTGTTAACTTAAGCATGGGAAGCCCACGGTTCCAGGCCTCCTCCCTCAGATGCAGGGGTTCAGAGCCTGGGCACCTCACCTGTCATCAGCCTGTGCCACTGGGAAGCCTCTGTAGCCAGAGCTTGGGAGAGGCTGAGCACTCGTTCCCGGTGGCCCTGGTGGCCTCCAGATATTGGTGAGTAGGCTGTGGAGTGTCTGGGACTACAGAAAGTAAGCCACGGGTGTCAGACAGGCCCCCCGAGGCTCGCTCTGAGTTCTTCCCAGCTTGTATCTAGAGGACTTTAAATGCAGGCTGTCTGCATTTGTTACCAGTAGTCCAGCAGTGAGGTCACCATTAGCAGATAAAAGGCTGGATCTGATACAGGCCACAGGAGCTCGGCGGTTTCTGACCCGGCATGAGGGCCTTCCTGGCTCTTTTATAGATACCACAGGAACTCAAGGGGCTCTGGACTTTTGGGGACGTGTTTGGTACACAGGAAGCTATAATAACACCACTGCCCCTCCCCGCCCCCCCCCGTCTGCATCCACACCCTCCCCCGTTGCCACTCCCCACTCTAGATCCATACCTACTCCACGACCCAGAACTCCTGAGCCATTTCGCAGTTCCTACAATAGGCTGGAAAGGAATTATCCATTACAATTCTTGTCATGGAGAATGGTCACAAGTTCAAGGCCAGCCTGGTAGACTTGTGTCCAGAAGGAAAGAAGAGAGGAGAGCAGGGTAGGGAAAGAAAGGGAGGGGAAGAGGCAAGAAAAGGGCTGGGGGGAGGATAGAATTTTGCCTCAAAGCCTGTGTTTTCTCTCCCTCCTTTGATGCCCTCTCCCCACGGACTTACATGCAGATACTAGGAAGGTCAGAGGACAAGAGGAGGTGTCCCTCCGCTGATCCTCTGCTCTTGGTTGAGATAAGATCTCTCATCAGCCCAGAACATCAGCAAGTTGGCCAGAGGAGCTGACCCCTGAGCTCCCGGGGACCCATGATCTCTACTCCCTGTCTTAGTGCCATGGGGATCACAGACAGGCACTGCCCGCCGAGGCTTTACACATGGATTCTGAAGCTCCCAAGCCAATCACTGAGCCATCTCCCTGGGTCCCCCACCTTTCCCAGCCAGCAACTCAGATCGCCTTCCGACTCATTATATAGGAGAAGATGGCCTTGAACTCCTGACCCTCCTGCTCCATCTCCTCAGTGCTGGGGAGAGAGCCACCCCACTGGGCTCCTACTTTTTATGTTTATGGTGACATTAGGGGACTCAGTGAAATGGCCTTGGAGAACATCACCTTCACAAAGTCATGCCCACAGTCTGTCATCTACTTCCCTACAAAGGCCTCTCTGACCTGGATATAAATATTCCCCAAAGGTTTATGAGTCACAAAGTTTGCTCCCCAGTCTTTGGTGCTGCCGAGATGTGACTATGAGAGTGAGTGTTCCTCTGACCAATGAATTAACCCACAGGTGAGTGACAGGCCTGAATCAGGCCACGCTTCCCTGAAGTTCAGGATTCAGTAGTGAGTGCTGTGTCTTGATAGTTTACAGCCATGGTACCTGGCTCCTCCATGCTCCCTGTCACACAGGCTACGCGGAACTAAATCACACTACACAAGCTGGAATTTTCCATAGTCTCTCCACAGCCATAACACATCAGACTTCTGTTGGGAAAAGAGTCAGATTCCTCAAGGGGACCCAGTCTGAGAGGTGCTTTGTGCTTTGTGGGCACTCTCTGAAGGGGTCCTCTGGCCTCCCATTACTCCTCTCAGGATCCTCTCTCTCTCTCTCTCTCTCTCTCTCTCTCTGTGTGTGTGTGTCTGTCTCTCTCTCTGTCTCTCTCTCTCTTGTGTGTGTGTGTGTGTGTGTGTGTGTGTGTGTGTGTGTCTGTCTGTCTGTCTGTCTGTCTGTCTGTCTGTCAGTCTGTCTGTCTGTCTCTGTCTCCTAATGAATGAAGTCTCTCCTTCCCTCTCGGGCACACACATGGTATTGTTTGTCAGTGCCTCCCCTTTCACCTCCAGCCAGCCACAGCCTTGAGGCTCTTTCCTTATCGCCTCCATTGCAGAGATTGTTGATAGACTTTTTCTTTCCCTCAGTCATGCAGATATAGACCAGGGTAGACCAGATTAAAAGTAGGTAAAGGCGGGTTTATTAGGAGGCAGCCCTGGGGCAGGTTCCCTGATCTCACAGGTGAAGGTCAGTGAGGTCACACATTCAGGCTAGAGCGATGGGGGTTTTTATAGAGCTTAGGTGAGGAGTGATGACCTGCCAGCTAGGAGCTGGGATTCTGCCCGTATATGGTCAAAAACTGAGCCCCTGGGCAGGCATTTATGGGAGAGGAGAAGTGAGGACATTTTAGCCCGGGAGTTTTCTCTGTGTGGGTGGGGCTGGGGGGGGGAGGAAGGAGGGCAGCTTGGGCAGGGAAACAATGGTCCGGCCTAACAAGTATATGTCAGCTTCCTTTAGGACCAGGCTGCCCTCTCTCTGATATCTTTACAAGAGTTTACAGCTAATTGTGCTATTAGGAAGCAGGGCCTAGCTGGAGTAGAGGGTGTGGTTAGGAAAGAGGATATGATATATACAAACTCAGTCTCCCCCCTCAGTCTCTGTCTCCCCCCCCCCCCGACCCCCACCCCCACCCCCAGATCACGAGCTTTAGTTTGGCCTAGCAGGTACACCAGAGAGCTGCAGGCAGGCATGGCTTCTTTCAAGCCATGGGGCAACTAAGAGCCTAAGTTTCAACCAGAAACGGAGATGCCTGCTCCCTTCTGTTTTATGGCCGTTTCCTCTGAACTGGAACATTCATGGAGGAGGGGGAGAAGCCCGAGGCAGAGCACAAACCTCACGTCTGGGAAAGCTGAAAACTTCTGAGTTACAGAACCTTCCTCTGCTCAACTGTGGAAGCAGCAATCCCAGCTGGAAGAGCTGACTGGCCCGCCAAGCTACAGAGGAATCTCTCAGACCCGCTGAGCGGCAAGTTCGCGCCACTGCAGCTTCCATGAGCTGTCACTCACCCCGGAAAGGGCTTCTTGGTGATGCAGCTGCTTTTGGGACATCCCTGGAAGTAACCCCTCACACACAGCCCTGTTAGTGACACCCCTCCCCCCAAACATTAGTTCGCCAAGGTCAATTTAGGCATTAGTCAACTTGGCCTTAGTTCGCCAAGGTCAACTTAGGTGCAATCATTACTGTAGTCTGTAGTGGCTTCTCTTTCGGGGGATAGGGAGCCCGTGTGTGCTGTGTCACCCTAGGAAAAGTTCCTCATACAACACCTCCTTGCCTAACTCTGTTCCCTAACTGCAGGAAGAACAGGGTGGAATGACTTAGTTTGCCACAAGGGAGTGGGACGCATTCCCATTTTAGAAAGGCGGCAGGGATTGGGGCTGTGGCTAAGGAACAGAGCCCTTGCCAGGCATGCGCAAAGCTCTAGGCCCCACCCCCAGCACTGTTTAAACCAGGCGTGGTTGGTGACATGCTTGTAATCGGGGCACAATCCCTCGGGAGGATCCAGAGTCCAAGGCCAGCCTTGGCTATGTAGCTAGTTCAAGGCTAGCCTGGGATACAAGAGACACTGCCTCAAAAATAAATAAATAAATAAATAAATAAATAAGAAAGAAAGAAAACCTGAGATTCAATCTAGAAGCAGAGGATTCCCTCCCAACGGGCTCCCCAACCCAAGACCCCACCCTCCTCACCCTCTGCTCCATGTCAGGTTGGCGTGGAGCTGGGGACAATGTCCTTCCCAGGGTCAGCAGCCTCGGGGAGGTAGGGCGAGGAAGAGAGAGCCCACATGCTTGGTTTCTACGCATGCGCTCCAGCTGTTCCTGAGCGCTCATACGAGGCCGCGCCAGCGGGGCCTGGGGAGAGAGAGACAGACCAAAAATCTAACCTTTGGCTTTCTTGGTTTTTTTCTACCCCCAGGAACATCCCCCCAACAGCCTGGCACTTTACAGAGCGTTTGTCACAGAGGCGACCCTGTGCACCAGGGGCTGCTGCACGCCCTCCCCGACCCTGGATACTATGCAACCCAGCAGCTAAGGACAAAGGCCTGATTCCTACCCCGATCTCTGGTCTCCTTCCATCACCTGTCCATCCTGCCTTATGGAGAAGGGAGTATCATAATTCCTGGGCATGCTGGCTTCTCCCAATAACTTGACATTGAGTGAAAAACACTAGTTTTTTTATCTGGATAAGTGCTGCCGAATGAACCCAACGCGTCCTGTGCCAGGCAGAGACCTCACTGCTGAGCCCCGCCCCGGCCCCTCACTGGGAGATTCTAGGGCGCACTCTACCACTACGCCATGCTCCTAACTATTTTATTTTAAATCTCATGCCACTGTGGTAAGCAATGGCATTAGTGCCTTTACACAGATGAGAAACATGGAGGCTCAGAGGAGTTTAGTAACTACCTGAAATCACACAGCTTCTTCACATAACTGCTTCTAATACTTGAGATAAAATCCTGTCTGCTCTGTCGTGGCCTTGGAACTGGCCTCTCCTAGGGAGGCCAGGGGTGAGGGAGCACAGTTACAAGGCAGCCTTAAGGTGTCTCAGAGACGGTCTACCTTAGTTCTCAGCGGCGGGGATGGGGGTTGAGGACATTCAGGGCTGGATGCCCGGGAGACCCTTGGAGATCCAACACCTTGAGGGACAGACGGGACTTAGTCAGAACAAGAACACAGAGAGGGTCCCACCCTACCAAGTGCTCACCTGATTGAGGGCTGTTGAGGGCTCTGTCACTTCCTGAGGGTCGACCCCAGTCCACCTCAGGGGACTGAGGGGAGCTGAGCTCCAGTGACTCTGAAAGGCTCTGCCGGGGTGGAATGGGGATCAAATCCTGTCATTAACTGAGGCACAGCTTGGAAAAGATTACAAACCCAGAGCCTGACAAGTTGGCTTCAAACCCCATCTCCGCCACTTCTTAGCTGTGTGACTTTAAACAAGTTGCTTAACTTCTCTTAACCTCTCAACTTGAACACATTGCTTAACATCAAAAGTATTCAACCTTTGCTATGTAAGGCAGTTAAAGCAGTGTCGGAACACTGACACAAGTGCGAGACTTTTCCCATGAGCACAGTGGGCGCCATGCTATGCTGTGAACCTGGCTGATACGGTGCTCTCTGAGGGGCTTCCCAGGGAAGCAGCTGCCTTAGAGTCCCACAGCCATGCTCCTGTAGTAGCCCCTAGAAGCTCAGCACTTTACCAAAGCAGACTTGAGGTTGTCTTTGGTGTTGGTACCTATTCTGATTGAGAAGATGGAAAAGTTAGGCGGCAGATGGAATAATAAAGAACGATATATTTACTAAATAAATATATGCTAATGAGATATCTCCGCAGATAGGGGTGCTTGCCACCAAGTCTGATGATTTAAGTTCTATCCCAGGGTCTATGCAGGGGAAGGAGAGAACCGATTCCCACAAATTATCCCTGACCTCCACGTGACATTGTGACATTAGTACAGACACACACACACACACACTCACACACAGAGTGATTGATGGTGGGGGACTGTGTAGATTATATTCATTGTTATGGGAAAACCCAGCCTGGCGCCATATTGCTAGGAGTTGGGTCCTGGAAGCAAATAGAAGAGATTGCCCAGTGGTTAGCGTACACTTGTTCTTGCACAGGACCCAGGTTCAAGTCCCAGCAGTTATGATGGCTGCTAAGCATCCTAACCAGTTCTGGGAGATTCAATGCCTCTTCTGACGTTAGTGGGATTGCGTAGGTGATCAAGGGGACGGGACAGCACTGA
Organism: Tokudaia tokunoshimensis; assembly: GCA_036184795.1. Taxonomy (NCBI): domain Eukaryota; kingdom Metazoa; phylum Chordata; class Mammalia; order Rodentia; family Muridae; genus Tokudaia; species Tokudaia tokunoshimensis. The sequence goes on along the minus strand of BTHU01000001.1, from coordinate 21,136,284 downwards.
GGGGTGCTGGGGGGTGGGGGGAGGTTAGGACAGGTGATAGAGGAGCTGGAAATCTCACCTCCCTCTCTGAGGACTCCTCTCCTTGGGGTGCAGGGGGTGGAGCCTTGGGATCAGTATGTGGGGACTGTTTCTGGGGGCTCCCTAGACCTGCCAGCGTGTCCTCCACCATCCATAGCTGCTGCTGGGCAGATGCACGGTCCTGGGCGAAGGAAAAGGATTTGTTCAAGGTGAGAAAATACAGGATGGAAACAGCAGAGAACCTCAGCCAGAAAGCCATCAAACCCAACCAGCTCGAGGCTGTCTTGGCTGCCTCTGTCCTCTTCAAACTCCTGCCTGACTTATCATCCCAATGTCAATCTGCACAGAAAACACCTTCAAAGTGTTTAGGGGTTTGCTGTAGGGTTTTGTTGTTGTTGTTTGTTTGTTTGAGACAGGATTTCTGTGTGTAGCCCAGTCTGGTCTCAAGTGATACCTCCCAAGTGGGTGTGCCAAAACCACCTGGCCACCTTCCAAGTTTTTAATTACATGTGTGTGTGTGTGTTTATGTGTATGTGAGTGTGTGTGTGTGTGTGTGTGTGTGTGTGTGTGTGTGTGTGTATGGTGAAGGTCAGAAGATTTTGGGGATTTGTTTCTTTCCTTCCATTATACGGGTCCCAAGAATTGACTTGGGCCACCAGGCTTGGCAGCAAGTCCTTTACCTACTGAGCCATCTCTCCAGCCCCAAATATTTTTAAATGATTATTTTATTTTTTATTCATGTGTATGTATGAGATATGCCATCTTGCCTAGCCTCAAAAAAATGTTTAAGTTAAAAAATGTATTATGAACAGGATATATCAAAATAAAAAGTAAACTAGTTAAAGGCTTGATGGACCTGTCATAACAGGACATCTCTCTCAAAAAGAAAAAAAAAAGAAAGAGAAAAGAAAAGAAACACACACACACACACACACACACACACACACACACACACACACCCTCCGTGGGCTTTATAACGAAATGAGAAACTCAGCACCCAAGGTCAAATCTCGAGACAGAAAGACCAGACATCATTATCTGAGAGAGAGAGCACTGTGAGATGTAGGCATTTGTCTCTCTGTAGGTCTCTGTAGGTGATAACAACTGCGCAGGTACTCACAAAGGCCAGGAACGGGCAGCCACGCCCTTGGAGCTGGAGCTATAGGGGTTGTGAGCCATCATTCTGTGTGGGTGTTGAATCAGAACCCGAGACCTCTGACGGAGCAGTAAGGGCTTGTAACCAGTAAGTCATGTCCCTGCCCCATGCTTTCAAGTTTATAAAAGAGCTGCAGGTCACACTGGGGAAAACAGTCTGGGGAGGCTACATCCCATACTGCTCTCTCTCCTATCCTTGAACACAGTACATTTCTAGTTGTTCTTTTTTTTTTTTTCCGAGACAGGGTTTCTCTGTGTAGCCCTGACTGTCCTGGAACTCACTCTGTAGACCAGGCTGGCCTTGAACTCAGAAATCTGTCTGCCTCTGCCTCCCAAGTGCTGGGATTAAAGGTGTGCGCCACCACTGCCCGGCTGGTACATTTCTGGTGATGTCTGGTCTATCCAGTTCGAGATTGGATCTTGGGTGTTGAGTTTTTCATTTTATTATAAAGCGCACTGGGATTTTTGTCTGCTTTGTTTTGTTTTTGAGAGAAGTCCTACTATGGCAAGTCCAGCAAGCCTTTAATTTATTTTTATTTTGAAATGTCCTGGTCATCATTCATTTTTTTAACTTAAAAAAAAATTTTGTGGGGCTGGAGAGATGGCTCAGCAGTTAAGAGCACTGACTGCTCTTCCAAAGGTCCCGAGTTCAAATCCCAGCAACCACATGGTGGCTCACAACCATCTGTACAGCTACAGTGTAGTCATATACATAAAAATAAATAAATAAATCTTATAAAAAAATTTGTGAGGCCACAATGGCATATGCCTTAATTCTAGCACTTTGGAGGCAGAAGTAGGAGGATCTCTGTGAGTTTGAGGCCAGTCTGGTTTACAAAGAGAGTTCTAAGACAGCCTGGGCTACACACAGAGATAACCTGTCTCAAAAACCAAAACAAAAGAAGAAAAATGCAATAACGTAAATAAAGCACTCTAGACTTGCTTAAAGAGAGCACGTGAGCTAGAAGGATGCCAGGCTCCTCACTCAGCCTCTTTTTAAGGAATGTTTATTTTTATTGTTTTAAATGTTTGTAGATATGTGTCTATATGTATGTGTATGTGAGTTGTCAGTGCATGTGGAGGCCACAAGGGGGCATCAGATTCCCTGGAATTGGAATTACAGATGGCTGTGAGCCACCATGTGGGTGCCGGGAACTTAACTCAGGGCCTCTGCAGGAGTAGCAGGCGCTCTTAATCACTGGGCCATCTTTCCAGCCCTGACTCTGCATCTTGATGCACTGAGCTCTGAGAAGTCCCAGCCCCTGCTCCCGCCAACATGAAGTCTGCCTTACCTTCCACACAGTATCCTCAATCCACACACCAAAATACAACCTAACATAACATGTTTCTCCTAATTGCTTCCTGTCAAGTCACATCAAGTAGAAAAATCACTAATCCAGTGGGTGGGACTGGCTCCTAGGGCAGCGCTGAAGTGTCCCCAGCTCCCAGGGGAATGTCCACAGCTCCCAGGTGAAGCTTAGAGTTTGTGGCTCTGGTGCTGCGGACAGGGATGACAAGGGTGAGGGTGTACCTGGGGAGACCCGAGGTGCAGCAGGTACTCGAGAGTCTCTCTTAAGGTGCCGAGGTCCTGCTCCAGGCCGCTGTAAGTATCCCAAACCCGCTCTCGCTCCTAAAGTCCCAGAGAAGATGGAGATACGAGATTAGTCTCTCAAACTACCAGATTTTGCCGCAGCTGAGAGGAAGGAAGCCTTCCTCCAGATAGTCGCAGTCCAGACAGGCAACAACTCCTATGATCTTCTTTGCTCGAACCACTGAGACGCGCAGTCCATATGCTACACGTGATCCAGTGGACGCGGACCAGTCCTTAGAGCCATGGGGCCTGTGGATTATAAGTATCTAGTTATTAACTTCTGTGTTTTAACATGATCCTCACAAGGATCATATGAAATGAATATGATTTTTCTTTTTCCTTTTAATTTTTTTTTACTTTACAAGTATGTTTTGCTTGCATATATGTGTTCCCCTGGAACTGGAGTTATGGATGGCATCAGCCAACATGTGGGTGCTGGAAATTGAACCTAGGTTCTTTGGAAGAGCAACAAGCGCTCTAAACCACTGAGCCATCTCTCCAGTACAAGTTTTCTTCTTTGTTCTTGTGTCGTTTTGTTTTGAGAGACAGGGTCTCACTGTGTAACTCTAGCTGTCCTGGGACTCACAGAGATCTCCTGCCTCTGCCTCTGCCTCTTCCAAGGCTATTTTTCTTATCTAAAGAACTTTTTTTGAGGTCACATAGTAACCTTGAGAGAAAGTATATTCAAAGCCAGTGAAAATTACCTGAGGAGAACTGTGAAAAGGCTTAGCAGGAAGAGACACTTAGCAGCAAGCCTGAGGACCCGCACTCCAATCCCAGAACCCACGTGGAAGGAGGGGAGGGCGCCAAGGCCTATATGTTGTCCTCTGACCTCCACCAGCATGCTGGCACACACTAACACACAACTTATTTTTAAGCATTTATTCTTTTGTGTGCAAGTGTGAGTGGGAAAGAGTGATTTGTAGGAGTTATTTCTTTTTTAAAGATTATTTATTTATTATGTATAAAGCATTCTGCCTGCATGCCAAAAGAGGGCACCAGGTCTTATTATAGGTGGCCATGAACCAACATGTGGTTTCTGGGAATTGAACTCAGGACCTCTGGAAGAGCAGCCCATGCTCTTAACCTCTGAGCCTTCTCTGCAGCCTCAGTTGTTTCTCTTTATACACCACTCTGAGAATCAGGTCCTGAGGCTTGGGGGCAAATGTTCTGACCTGCTGATATGTCATCAAGCCAACAGAATACACATGATCATGATGGTAATAAATTATCACCTCCATTTCACTTTGCAGGGCATGGTGGCCCACACCTCTAATCTCAGCACAAGGAAGATAGAAGCAGGCAGAACTCCTGAGTTCCAGGACAGCTGGGAACATATAGTGAGACTATTAAAAATATAAGATAAAATCAAATCAGGTTACCTTGTGAGTGAAAGCCTGGATTCACATATATGTGTGTGTCCATGTATGTGTACATATATGTCCACATGCATACACACATGTATGTATAACAGAAAACACATTTTAAAAATCATCCTTGGAGCTGGGCAGTTGTGGCACAAGCCTTTAATCCCAGCACTTGGGAGGCAGAGGCAGGCAGATTTCTGAATTCAAGGCCAGCCTGGTCTACAGAGTGACTTCTAGGACAGCCAGGGCTATACAGAGAAACCCTGTCTCAAAACACACACACACACACACACACACACACACACACACACACACACACACACACAAAATTATCCTTGGGCCTGGAGAGATGGCTCAGTGGTTAAGAGCATTGACTACTCTTCTAGAGGTCCTGAGTTCAAATCCCAGAAACCACATGGTGGCTCACAACCATCTATAATGGGATCCAATGCTTTCTTCTGGTGTGTCTGAAGAGAGCGCAATGGTGTACTCACATAAATCAATCAATCAATCAATCAAAAAAATTTTTTTTAAATATCATCCTCTAGGCCAGGTATGGTAGCACAAGCCTTTAATCCCAGCCCTAGGGAAGCAGAGGCAGGTGAATCTCTGTGAGTTTGAGACCAGTTTGATCTACATGGTGAGCTCCGGGACACCAGGATAACTGGGGCTACACAGAGAAACTGTCTCAAAACAAAAGAAAACAAAAGAATAATAGTGATGATGATGATGATGATGATGACAACCATCCCTAACCTACTAAATTAAGTAATTAAGTTTTGTTACAGCTGGGCTCCTTGCCCCTTAGCCTCTATAATGATCAAGATCCAGTAAGACAGCTTAATTGTTTTTTCAGTAATTTAAGGGGCCAGTATGATAGCCCAACTGTTAAAGGGACTTGCCGCTAAGTCTGAGCTTGGTCCCCAGGACCAACAGAATAGAAGAGACTGACTCCTTCACGTTGTCCTCTGGTCCTTACGTGGGTACTCTGGGATACATACATGTTCTCTCTCTCTCTCTTTCTCTCTCTCTCTCTCTCTCTCTCTCTCACACACACACACACACACACACTCACACACACGTAAGAAGAACACATTTTTAAATGACTATAGATTTAGAGTCATGAGTGGGTTTCGTGAGTGCGCTGGCGTTTCGAGAACGACCTACAAGCCTGCAGAACCTCCACAGAGACCTGCACAAGCCCGAGAGTCTCTTCTCAGACGCTCACCTGAGCCAGGTGACATAGAGCAGCCCTCACATCCACCAGCCGGTCCTGCAGAAGGCGCTGGCGACCCCAGGCCTTCCCAGAAGCTGCCGCCTCCCTGCTAGCTTGGCCCAGCTGCTGCCGGGTGAGCTCCAAGGCCGCTTCTAGCTGTTCCTGCACAGACCACAGTGCTTAGACTTCTGAAGCCGCGAGGGCACATGTATCCCCCAAGCCCTCCACAGGGGAAGCATCTTGACTCCGGTGCCTGGGGAGGGACCCAGGGCGTGAGCAGCTGAGGCACACCCCTTCTGCACCTTCTCCTCCTGCCTCTTGTCCAGATCCTCTTGCAGCTGCCTCAGGAGCCGGTCCTGCCCACACAGCTTGGTCAACAAAGTCTGGGGGGAAGTAGAGAAGTGTTTATCGATCTCGCCTGGCTTTCTCCCTGCCCCAGTTCCATCTAGACCAGTGGTCCTCAACCTTCCTACTGCTGCGACCCTTTAGCACAGTTCCTCGTGTTGTGGTGACCCCCAGCCATAAAGTTATTTCACTGCTGCTTCATAACTGTAATTTTGCTGCGTTTATGAGTCAGAATGTAAACATCTGATATGCGATCCCAAGGGCACAAGACCCGTAGGTTGAAACTGCTGGTCTTGAACCCTTTCAACTCGGAGAATTCAACAGGGTTTGGATCTGGGAGAACTTACATCTGTCTCCAAGCTCTGATGCAAAGTCGAGTCCACAGGGGGTCCTGGCTAAGGAGGAGAAAATTCCAGGGTCAAAGGTGACTGGCAGGTTCACAAGGCCAGTGCTGAGCCAAACCCTCTGTCCATGGACAGACACGGGAGCAGACAACCATCTCCTGATTGGCATCCTTCCAAGTCTTAGAAACCTCTGGAACCGATGGCAGGAATCTTAGCTTCAGAAAGATTCCAGTAGGCTCAGTCCTCAAACAGCCACAGAAAATAAAATTGATGGGAAATAGTGTCCGCACAGACTGCATGCTTTACACACTGAAAACTGCCAAGCTGGGCCTGGAGGCGCACACGCTCTATCTCCGCACTCGGAAGACCAACACAGGAGCATCAGAACCTCAGGTCAGGGCTGGAGGGATGGCTCAGCGGTTAAGAGCACTGGCTGGCCGGGCAGTGGTGGCCCACGCCCTTAATCCCAGCAGTCGGCTCACGACAATCTGCAATACCAGTTCTAGGGGAGCCAACACCCTCACACAGGCATACATGAAGGCAAAACACCAATGTACATAAAATTAATTTGGAGGAAAAAGGCGGGAAAAAGGAGGAAAAATTTGGTCGTCCTGAGGCCCAGGGTTCAGATCCCAGCACCTACCCAGCAGCCTACAATCATCTGTAACTCCAGGTCCAGGGGATCCAAGGCCTCTTCTGATTTTCCTGAACACTAGGCACGCAGAAGTTACACTAACATAACAAAGAGGGCCGCTGGCCGCCAGACTCACACCAGACTCAGCATTATGAAGAGTCCTGGCTCCTCTCTCACTTTTCTTTTCTTTTTTTTTAAAGATTTATTTATTATTATATGTAAGTACACTGCAGTTGTCTTCAGACACACCAGGAGAGGGCATTGGATCTCATTACGGATGGTTGTGAGCCACCATGTGGTTGCTGGGAATTGAACTCAGGACCTTCAGAAGAGCAATCAGTGCTCTTAACCTCTGAGCCATCTCTCCAGCCTCCTCTCTCACTTTTCTCACCCAGTCCCTAACCCACCCAGCCCCTGAGCCTGACTTCCTGTTCTCTCCCTCGTATCTACAGTAATAAACCTTCTCGACTATACCTAGAAGGTCATATCCTCAATTTTTTATTCAGTACCTTGTTCTGGGCAGTGGTGGCCCATGCCTGTAATCCCAGCACTTGGGAGGCAGAGGCAGGTGGATTTCTGAGTTCTAGGCCAGCCTGGTCTACAGAGTGAGTTCCAGGACAGCTAGGGCTACACAGAGAAACCCTGTCTCAGGAAAAACAAAACAAAACAAAAAAACCTTGTTCCATCAGCCATGGGAAAATAATAAGATCACCTACCCAGGGACCCTGCACGGTCAGATCATGGCTCTTCAGCCAGGAGACAACTATCCTGGGGGAGGGGGTGAGGAGGTCAAGCAAGAGATGGAGCGTAGTAGATTGCCGGTGCTGCAGGAGACCTACCAGCAAAATCATGGAGGCCTGGGTGTCAGGGGGCCTTGGGGGCAGCTGGAGATAGGTGGATGAAGCAGAGGAGGCCTGGGTAGACTGGAACAGAAACACGCAGAAACATCTGGTTAAGTCTAGTGTCCCCGGCCATCATCTGAGCTACTCTGGAGGCCTGGGTTATATGAGTTTAAGTCCTACCTGGACAACGGAGAGAGGCTCTGTCTCAAAATAAGAAGTTAAAAAGAGGACTGCCACTGTAGGTCAGTGGTAGAGTACTTGCCTAGAACAGTCAGTCTAGCACGCCAGAACCTCTAGGGGCTGCTGGAAGTTAGCTACTGATGTTCTGGGCTATAAACCTGTGATTCTTAGAGAGATTATCAGGAGGCTGGCTATCTTGAAACAGTAACTGGAAGCCAATCTATGGTTTGGCCTCACAGTTTGAAGGAGAGTATTCTGGACTACAATACCCACAATACACAGGAGCAATGGCACAAAAAAACCAAACCAACAAAAAAACAAAAAACAAAACAAAAAAAACCAATCCTGCCAGGCAGTGGTTGCACACGCCTTTAATCCCAGCAGAGGCAGAGGAAGGAAGATCTCTGAGTTCAAGGCCATCCTGGTAGGACAGCCAGGGCTATACAGAGAAACTCTGTCTCAGAAAACCAAAAATAAATAAATAAATAAATAAATACCAAAAAAAACCCAACAACAATCCTGAGACCTGATGGGACTTGGAATCTTAGCCTTTGATATTGGAGCGGGGTGGGGGTGGGGGAGGAGGCGGGGACGATCCAGTTGCATTGTGAACTATAATCCCCATAATTCCTGGAAAGCATGACTCAATCACTGGCCTGAAAAGCGAGCGTTGAAGCCTAATGGGAAATGTAGTCCGCTCCCTCCGCCCACCTGTGTCCTATGCTCTGGCGTCCGGGACTGGGGACTCCTGGGTGGCCGTCCTCCGCCCGTTTCAGAAGGTCCTCGGCTTGGAATGGGAGGTCGGGAAAGGGTCTGTCTTTGGGGTCCCCAATCTAGAGGAGGTCGGACATCGATGCGACTCAAGGGAGTGTGCGGTCGAGCAGGAAATGAAATGTCTCCTGCCGAGACAGGGGGTCGCCGGGCCGGGGCAGAACGAGGCCGGGGAAGGCTCAGAGGGGAGGGAGGCCGGGAGAGGGGTGAGAACAGCCTGTGGAAAGGAGAAAATTGGGGAAACTGAGTCAGTCCGAGTTCCTGCTCCCAGTCCACCTCACTACCCAACAAGAATGTCTGGCTTCCCAGAATCGAACTGCCTCTCTCTGTTAGGCAGAGTGGGTGAGTTCCCCTTGGGAATATATATGCATCCATAAACCTGCAAAGGACCTCGACCCAGGCCTTTTGGGGCCCCATCCTTCCCTTAAACCACACCTCCAGCTAGCTCCCTCTTCCCTTAGACCTCCAACCGACCGTCACTGGACCAACCAGTCCTTCTGCCCTGCCATTAGGCAAAGCTCCCAAAAGGTTCCTTCTTACTTACTCTGGGCTCCTGGTTCTGAGATTCCAGGTGTCAGGCTGCAGATCAGCGGTAGATTTGGGAGTGTGAATTTCATGTCTGCCAAGACCTCTGGAGAGCCGAGTTACCTCTGGTGATTCTGAGATGCGCCCCTCTTCCCTTCTGCTCACCTCTGGGGGTCCTCCGGGACCTCCGGGACCTTCCCCAGGCCTGGGACGTGCAGGTGACCTCGGTAGTCCACTAGCAAGTAGACAGGAAGAGGGATATGTTCCTCATTCTTGCTCCTAACAGGACACTGGGTCTACTGGCACAGGACCCAGTCCCCTGAGCTCTAGGAATTGGAACAGGATGGGAAAGTGCCCGAGACAGTCTGACATTTGGGGGGAAAACTGGGGGCTGATGGTGATGTTGAGGTTTTTTTTTGTTTGTTTGATCGGTTTTGGGTTTTGTTGTTTTGGGTTTTGTTTGTTGTTTGTTTGTTTGTTGAGACAGCATTTCTGTAGCCCAGGCTATTCTTTTGTTCTTGGTGATTACCCAGCATTAGTCTTCCAAGAACTGGTGTGAACACATTTTTTTTTTTTAAATTTTGCTCACAGGTGCTGGAGAAGATGGCTCAGAGGTTAAGAGCACTGGCTGCTTTTCCAGAGGTCTTGAGTTCAATTCCCAGCAACCACATGGGAATGGGATCTGATGCCCTCTTCTGGCATGCAGGTGTACATGGAGATAGAGCACTCATATACATTAAATAAATAAATAAATAAATAAATAAATAAATAAATAAGGGGCTGGAGCTCAGTGGTTAAGAGCACTGACTGCTCTTCCGAAGGTCCTGAGTTCAAATCCCAGTAACCACATCACAAGGTGGCTCACAACCACCCGTAATGAGATCTGATGACCTCTTCTGGTGTCTGAAGACAGCTACAGTGTACTTATTTATAATAATAAATAAATCTTTGAGGCGGAGGGAGCAAGTGAGCGAGCGGAGGGGACCGGAGAGCAAGCGGGGTTGACCGGAGTGGGCAGAAGTCCTAAATTCAATTCCCAGCAACCACATGAAGGCTCACAACCATCTGTACAGCTACAGTGTACTCATACACATAAAATAAAATAAAAATAAATCTTAAATAAATAAATAAATCTTTAAAAAAAAAATTGGCCCACAACAGGAAGGGCCTAAACTCAAGGCTATCCTGGATGGAAACGTCCAAATGGAAACTTTGTCCCCAAAACAGCAATCAATCGGGAGAAGGTGGCACACACTTTAATCCCAGTCCTAGGGAGGCAGAGACAGGTGGATCTGAGTTCCAGGCCAATCTGGTTATATAGTGAAAACCTGTCTCAAAAAACAGAAGCCAGCCAACCAACCAAGTAGCTAGGCGTGGCTCTGTGGGCCTACACCCTAGGAAACTGGGGATCTGAGACAGTTAGATGCTGAGAACTCGTGGGCTGGTCAGCTTGACTAACACGGCAAGCTTCCAGCTCAGTGAGTGACCTTGTCTCATGGTAATATGGAGGACAGCAGTAGAGAAATTCACCTGATGCCCAGCTCTGGCCTCCACACTTACTGACCCAGGTATATAAACTTGCACACTCACACGCATTTGTACCACACACACACACATACACATACTTTTTAAAGGTAGGGCTTGGAGCTGGAGAGATGGCTCAACGGGTAACAGCACCAACTGCTCTTCTAAAGGTCCTGAGTTCAAATCCCAGCAACCACATGATGGCTCACAACCATCCGTAAAGAGATCTGACGCCCTCTTCTGGTGTCTGAAGACAGCTACACTGTACTTAGATATAATAAATAAATAAATCTTTACAAGTAGAGCTGGGGAGGTGGCTCTTGGCTAAACAGCTAGCTTAAATAAAATATGAAACCCTGTTTCAACCCCCAGTAAACAAACAAGAACTGGAGAGATAGCTCAGCAGTTCCGAGTGCTTGCTGCGGAGCAGTGGTTAAGAGCACTGACTGCTCAGGTCCTGAGTTCAATTCCTAGCAACCACTGGTGGCTCACACCCATCTGTAAGGGGATCCAGTGCCCTCTTCTGGTGAGTCTGAAGACAGCTACAGTGTATCCATATATATTAAATAAATAAATAAATAAAATCTTTAAAAATCACAAAGAGCGCTTGCGGCTTTTTAGAGGTTCAGTTCTTAGCACCTACATTGGGAAGCTCACAATCGCCTGTAACTACTTTAGTTCCGGAGAGATCCAACACCTCCTGCATCCACCAGCACCCAAACTCATGTGTACACACACACACACACACACAAAACCAAACACAAAATCACAGAAAGCCAGTCTAGTGGTGTACGAGAAGTCCTGAGGGCAAGTCCACACACCACTGGGTGAGGTGCCCACACCTGGAATTCCACTGCTTGGAAAGTTGAACCAGTGTGATCAGACGTTCAAGGTCATCAACTACACAGCCAATTCTAGGCTGGTCTGAGTGATGTGAGACCTTGTTTAAGGAAAAAAAGAAAAGCAACCTAAAACAATCAAAAACACAGGGTGATTGTACATGCCCGCCTTTAATCCAGAGACAGGCAGATCTTTGGAACTTTGAGGCCAACCTGGTCTATATAGCAAGTTCCAGAACAGCCAGGGCTACATAGATCCCTTCTCAATAATCCAAAAAGTAAAAATAAATAATGAATACATTTTCAAACAGTTTTAAATGTGGCCTGGCCCTTGTAGCTGGAGAGAGGGCTCAGGTTAAACACACTTGCTGCTCTTCCAGAAGAGCTGACTTAATTCCTAGCATTCTCGAGGCAACTAACAACTGTAATTACAATCCCAGGGGACCTGGCACCCTCTTCTGGCCTCTGAGAGCACCAGGCACACATGTGGCACACATATACACATGCTAGTAAACACTCATATACATAAAATAAAAAGAAACAAGCCTTTTTTTTTTAACAATGTGGCATGGCCTCAAAGCTGCCTTTGTTTAGAAGGCAGCAGGCAGGAAATCAATCAGAGAGTTTCTAACTCCTTGGGTGGAGTTGAGCATGTCTGTGGGATAGTGAAAGGTCAGTTGGGAGTCTGGGCTGGACAAGAAGGTAGGCAGATCATAAAAGAGAACCCCTTTTTGCTATTGGAGGAAGTTCCTTGGAGGAGGGGTCTTTCAGGGTAGGGTCTACTTAGGAGATAGATAGTAATTGCAATTTAAATGACTGTCCTTATGGGGTTCATGCCCTGCTAGCACTCACCAATCTTCCCCCTCTGCACGAGAGGCCCTTCCCAGGGCTCGAAGCCAACCTCTCAGGTCCTCCAATGTGTCAGCTGCAAGGACATAGGTCCTCATGCCTGGGTGCTCTGCCTGCAAGGGACAGAGGTTGGGACCAGAACTCAAAGGAAGCATGGTAAGACTTGTGATCTCCAAATGTGGAACCCCCAGTGAGTGGTCACATAAAGTTCCCACCTATCATCTAACTAGAATCCACAAACATACTCACCGTGAAGGTGAATCGCCGACCACGTGGGGCTCCTGGCCCGTCTGGCCTGACACTGTAGCTGGGTAACAGTACACTGCCCAGGACACTCTCTTCTCTGCTGTCTGCAAGGAGATGTTAGGTCAGAAGTCAGGAAGGTGTTATAGTACCCAGAAGCCCCAGGGAGAAGTACAAGCCAGGATACTGACCCTTGTAGTAGAAGAG